>SJXQ01002410.1:0-186374 GCA_006408695.1 Aepyceros melampus | reverse complement strand
GATCATGGCATCTGGTCCCATCACTTCATGGGGAACAGATGGGAAACAGTGGAAACGGGCTCCAAAATCACTGCAGATGGTGACTGCAGCCATGAAATTAAAAGACGCTTACTCCTTGGAAGAAAAGTTATGACCAACCTAGATAGCATATTAAAAAGCAGAGACATTACTTTGCCAACAAAGGTTCATCTAATCAAGGCTATGGTTTTTCCAGTAGTCATGTATGGATGTGAGAGTTGGACTGTGAAGAAGACTGAGCACTGAAGAATTGATGCTTTTGAACTGTGGTGTTGGAGAAGACTCTTGAGAGTCCCTTGGACTGCAAGGAGATCCAACCAGTCCATTCTGAAGGAGATCAGCCCTGGGATTCCTTTGGAGGGAATGATGCTGAAGCTGAAATTGAGTACTTTGGCCACCTTATGCAAAGAGTTGACTCATTGGAAAATACTCTGATGCAGGGAGGGATCGGGGGCAGGAGGAGAAGGGGACGACAGAGAGAATGAGATGGCTGGATGGCATCACTGACTGGATGGATATGAGTCTGAACTCTGGCAGATGGTGATGGACAGGGAGGCCTGGCGTGCTGCGATTCATGGGGTTGCAAAGAGTCAGACACGACTGAGCGACTGAACTGAACTGAAACAAGATCACAAGGTTATGGGTTCACAATGCCATGAAATTAAGAGAACTCAGAGCGTCCTCCCTGGCAGTCCAGTGGTTAATTCTCCATGTTTCCACTGCAGGGGCATGGCTTCCATTCCTGGTCAGGGAAGTAAGATCCCACATGCTGTGCTGTGCAGTCAAGAAAAATAAATAGGAACTTAAGTACATGTGGCTATGTGCTGATTTGCTCATGGGAGACAGATTTCTTTGGTCTTGCCTATGGGACAGTTTGACTCTTTTCTTTATTCTGCTGCTTCTACATAAGAGTTCTCTATAACTCTTATGCTCTGGAAAGAGCAACTGTGTATTGATTTTGTATCCTGCAACTTTGCCAAATTCACTGATTAGCTCTAGTGATTTTCTGATACTATGTTGTACAGTATTATGTCATCGGCCAACAGTGAAGCTTTACCTCTTCTTTTCCAATCTGAATTTATTTATTTTTCTTTTCTGATTGCTGTAGCTAGGACTTCCAAAACTATGTTGAATAATAGTGGTGAAAGTGGATACCCTTGTCTTATTCCTGATCTTAGGGGGATGCTTTCAGTTTTTCACCATTGAGAATGTTTGCTGTAGGCTTATCATATATGGCCTTTACTATATTGAGGTAGGTTCCTTCTATGCCCATTTTTTGAAGAGTTTTAATCATAAATAGGTGCTGAATTTTGTCAAAGGCTTCTTCTGCATCTATTGAGATTGGAAAGAGCAATTGTGGAGATCCACATCTAATTCCAAGCACCTAAGTAGTCATGATTAAAGCTTATCATTCTGAGTATAAAGGGGAAAACCCCCGTTTCTTCTCTTAAGTGGATACCATTGTCCCTGGGCAGGAAAGTTTCTATGGAAAGTTAAGGGCTTCCCTCCCACTTAAAGCTGTATTTTCTTTGCCTGACCTGCTTCTACTAGGTTACTGAAAGCAATGGGATGGCAGGAGTATCCTGAAAATGACGAGAATTGTCTTCCCCTCACAGAGGATGAGCTCAGAGAGTTCCACATGAAGACAGAGCAGGTATGTGGTAAACTTTGCTGGAGAGCAGTTAATGACTAAGAGAAAAAGTCCCAGTTTAGAGTGTGAGAAGGACCTTGAGAAAGAAAACAATAAATAAGTCACCATTGTAGAAATATAGAGGAGCATCCCAGGCCATAAGGACCTCCAGTGGTGGACACAGAACCCGGTCAGTAGTTAGCAGGTTACAGAAAGCAATGTTATTTCATCCTGGAAGCTCTAACTCCTCATCAGAACCACAAGGTTATGAACTGAGCCCTTGGCCCCTGGGGAAGCAGGCTAACCCTGCTCTGCTTGCAGCCCTGTGGATTCCCTCTGGTGCCTCAGCTAGAGCCAAGAAACCAAATAGTCTCTCTGAATTTCTTCAACAAATGCCTAGATTCTTTCTCTGAAAAGAAACACTGGCAGGTCCCTACAACCTCATAGAACTTCAGTTCTGGTGGTATGTATTTAAAGCATAAATAACAGTGATGTTAAATCCTATAAAGAAACGTATAGGCTGACATAAAGACTTCAGTACTCAGAACCCTGTTCCTCTATCATTGTCATCACCTGAGAACTCGTGGAAGTAAGAAATCTTGAACCCTACCTCAGACATACTGAATCAGTCTGCATTTTAAAGAAATCCTTAGGTGATTCATTTGCACATTGCAGTTCAAAAAGCACTGCTGTAAGAAATCTTCAGTTTCTTAGAAGAAAGAACATTCTGGCTAAAATTGAACTGAAGCCTGGCCTTTCCCAACTTCCTGATGGCTCAGGAGTAAAGAATCCGCCTGGAATACAGAAGACTGGTTTTGATTCCTGGGTCAGGAAGATCCCCTGGAGAAGGGAATGGCAACCCACTCCAGTATTCTTGCCTGGGAAATTCCGTGGACAGAGGAGCCAGCTGGGCTACAGTCCATGGGATTGCAGAGTTGACTGAGCAACTAACACTTTCACTTTCTGGCCTTTGCCAGGTCCTATGGGCCAGTGTAGTGACTGATGATTGTCTTTTTCTTTTTTTCCCATGCCAACCACAGCTGAGAAGAAATGGCTTTGGAAAGAATGGCTTCTTGCAGAGTCGAAGTTCCAGCCTCTTCTCCCCTTGGAGAAGCACTTGCAGAGCAGAGTTTGAGGACTCAGACACAGAGACAAGTAGCAGTGAGACATCTGATGACGATGCCTGGAAGTAGGCGCGTAAATGCTCACAGTGAAATCTGACCCCGTAAACTCGGCTTGCGTGTTTAGGGTTATACAGAAGAAATCGTTCTTTTCCTTTCCTTCTCTTACTTTATTGTTGAATACTTCATGCACAAGGGAAATAATCATATCCCAAAGAGAGAGCGAGCGATTGGCTTGTTTAGCTTTTGTTGTTGTTCTTCCCTGTTATCTGCTTAATAGAACTTTGTGTGGTGGGAAAGATTTTTAAAACACACATACACACAGTATATGCGGGGCAATCACAGGTGGGAGCTGGCAGTGCAGAGAGGAGGAGACACTGGTCTGCAGCAACAGCTTCTACTACCAGCCCTTGGGGCACTCACCCCTGTGCTCAAGCAATCATTGTCAATGACAAAGTGACTATTGAAGTTATAATTGTATTAAATTAATGCTAATAATTTGGATATTTTATTTTATTTCTGGCTGCTCGGGTAACGTTAGCCCTTAACCAAGCATATGTGGTTTTTTCCCTTTTTTTTTTCTTTCTGGGTACAGCTGTAAAATATTTGGATATAGGAAATGTTGTGTTATTCTTGCAGCCTTGATATTCAGGGTGGATTGTAAAATATAAATTTTTGTGAGATTTCAAAGATTAAGATTATTTTGATAACATTATTTACAGATTTAAAAGATGTGGTTATCACAAGTCTGTTGAGGGGGAAAACTACTGCATAAAATAACTAACTTGGAATAAATATTTTGCATCAGTTTGGATTGTCTTGTGTAAGAAGTATATTTTCTTTAAAATTAGATGAGTGGATTTAGAGGTCTGAGGAAAATCTGAATTCAGACACACCTGTTTCTCCTTTTAGCAGATACATTTTTGATGCAGAAAAACCTGTGCAATAAACTACCAGTAATAAAACCAGAAACCCAAGTTTCCTTTCTGAAGCTGTTTTTCACTGCCCATGTATTTGCCAGTATACCTAATTTTAAGGAACTCTGTGCCTCAATATTCCTACTAAATAAGAATATAGGGTTTCCCAGGCATTGTGCAAGGCCCTGGGAATGCAAGGAGCACCCACCTCAATAGGGAAGAGAAGAAACAGTTACATTAAAAATGGAATCTTAGGCCAAGATCTGATGGACAATTCAAAGTTAACAGATCACTGATAGTGGCATTCTTTGACCAGCTGTATATCACGTGGTCCCTAGTGGATATAGCAGCCCAAGATTATGCTCTAATGGGAGACAAGCAAAGGGGTAACAAGCCCAATCACGGGTAAGGATAACTATCTTATAGTGTAGATTCCAGAAGGGGTGAGACTAGAGGAAGAGAAACCACCATGATAGTTGTTAGATTCTAAAGGATAGGAAGGCAGAGTACTAATAAAACTTGGGACTTCCCTAGTGATCTAGTGGATAAGATGCCACGGTTCCAGTGTAGGAGGCAAGGGTTCAATCTCTTATCGGGAAACTAGGGATCCCATGTGCCATGTGGGCGGTCGAGAGAGAGAAATTAATAAGAGGAAGGAAGGAAAAGAAAACATGACAGGTATGACACAACATTAATTGTGAATCTTGATTTCAGTATTAAAATATGAAAATGTGCATCTTAGGCTCAATGAAATACTATTAAATGAACTATAAATTGGAAATGAGAAGTAGGTTGAGTTAGACATATCCTGTATATTTGGTCTTCTGAGCGCACTTAACTAATGCGCTCAGAACAAATTTCTAAAATGTAGCCCTTTCCTCACTTGAAATTGAGCTGGACTTCGAGGAAATGGCAACCCACTCCAATACTCTTGCCTGGAGAATCCCATGGAGGGAAGAGCATGGGGTCACAAAGAGTCGGACACGACTGAGTGACTTCACTTTTTTTGATTACATACTTTGAAATACTTTGTAACCTACTGCTGCTCCTACCTTGACCTTAAGTACCTGGGGGTGAGGTAAACCACTACCTGCTTGTTGAGAAACATGGAGCTAGGTCAGAGCTCCTGTTTCTGTTGGATTCATCTACTTGGGGAGCTGGCAGGGAGATCTGGCCAGCAGGAATGGGGCCTGAGTGAGCCCCAGTCTCAACTGAAGGGGTACCTTTCTGTATTTGATTTCCTTTTCTGATGGATTGTGTTCTCCCAGAACCACCTTTTCTGAGCTGTGCTGATTATCTTAGTTTGGCAGGGGGGCAGGGGTGTGTGTGGTGGGAACTGGGAGTTGGGGAGCCTTGGTGTGACTTGGTTATGCAAAAGATGTTACCTCCAGAGAGGCATGCTAGAAGGAAATGCTTGTTACTCAACCGGCAAGTCATGGTTTCCAGGCACAATGTCTTCTCTCTCAATATTCCCTGGATGGACAATGACATTTAACTTGGGATACATCCACTTGGGCAAAACTAGAATGAAGATGACACTTTTCTGCCAGAGGCTATTAAATGACCAAAATGAAGTATGTGATATGGACTCAGCTATTTCAGGAGGCAGCTGTTTGTTCCCGTTTCTTAATGTAGGCAGAAAAACCAAGGTGTGGTGGTAAGAGATTGCCTATACTCATACAGTGAGGTGGAACAATGCTTTAACAGTGTTTTTCAAGCCAGGGACTCCTCCCTAAGGTGACTAAGCCTTCCCACTCATTCTCCAGACCTGCCCAGACCTGAGGTGGTTGCCCAGGGAGCTAAAGCTTCTCCCCAAACAACTTGACCTGGTAAAACGTGGTCTTTTCCTCTCTGCCTTTGGCTATTTCATCCTCCTCTCTCTTTCCCTCTGCCCCTCTGTCCTGTTTTCTCCAGGTCTTGGCTGCTGTCAGGAAAGGGGTCCCCTCCCATGGCCTCCCACTCCAGGGAGCCAAGGCTCCTGCCCTGTGGGTCCTGTGACATGGTTTTCCGCTCCTGGGCCCTGCTGGCCACCCACACTCAGCGCTTCTGCATTGGCCGTCAGACCCGGGAGGTGACAGTTGGAGCACAGCCCCCAGTAGCCACTGAACCACGGGTACCCGCGGTAAGGGCCTCCATGGTCATGAGTGGGTATTGAAGTGACTAACTCTCAGCATTCCTCACCCCACACCCTGTCCGCAGGTTGTGCCACAAGAACACCAGGGCCTCCGGGATCAGGAGGCCAGCAAATCAGCTCTGAAGAGTCTAACAGAGGAGGTACACCTGGCTTTCCCCACGGGCACAAAACGGCATTCCCCTCGAAACTTACAGATTACTCCCAACAGAGGCTGCGGGTAACTGTTACCTCCAGGTGCAGCGGCTGCGGCGCTCTCTGCACGAAATGAGACCCTGGGTAACAGAACTCCCCAGGGGGCCACAGGGGCCTTGGAGGCGTTCAGAGGCGACGGCTCAGAGCGCCAAGGCTGCTGGCACCTGGGAGAGCGGCTGCTGGCGCTGCACTGGACTCACGCAAGGCGCGTGGCAGAGACCGCGGCGCAGAGCTGGGCCCTAGAGCAACGCGGCGAGGGTGAGCGGACGGGGGGACTGGGCCCACCTTTCCCCCGTGCCTTGAGGTCGCCCCACGGCTGTCTGACTTGATCTCTTACCCCCTCAGAACTCAGCCGGCGCCTCCAAGGTTTGGCCCGGACCGGGAACGGGAAATCATTCATATTCAGTCTGGAGCGAGAGCTTCGAGAACTCCGGGCAGAGACAGGGCGAACGCGGGGAGCTCTGGAGAAGTTAGGGGCGCACGTTGAGCAGCTGCAGGCCAACCCGGTGTAAGAAACGTGTGGGAACCCGGAGAGCTGCGCCTGCGCGGGGCGGGGCTTGAGCGGGGATGGGGGGCTCGGCCTGGAGGCCGCGCGGGAGCCGTCGGGACGGGGCGGGGCTACCGGCCACCCGCGTCTCTATCTCTGAAGCGGTCCAGGCGCCGCTGGCCCCGACCCCAGCACCCGGCTGAACACCGTGAGAGAAGCAGAACTCTGTGGTCTGGGGCTACAGGCCACCCCAGGGACTCTGCCTGCGGAGATCGGGTGAGGTCCGGGCCCGGGGGCGAGCTCGGGACAAAGCGCTGATCGATTCTGGTGAAACACTGCTGCCTTCTTGTCCCCTACTCCCCAGGGCCCTGCGTGAGGCCTACATTCGAGGCGGGGGCCGGGACCCCGGCGTTCTGGGCTGGATGTGGCAGCTGCAAGCGGAGGCATCAGCTCTGGAGCTTCGGCGGTCGCGGACCCGCAGGGGTGAACAGGAACGGGCCAGCCAGGAGACCTCTCTGGAAAGAGGGAAGGGCGGTGAGGGAGGACGCCTTTGGCTTGAGACCCACTTAAGTGAAACTCCGAGGTAGAGCACTTGTCTCTGTGGTGGTGGCTAGAATGTTAGCTGACAATCAGCCGTGTTCAGAGAGTACCAAGGCTGGAGAGCTGCTCAGAGCAACTGGTCACCAGAGATCAGAGTTACGGGTCACGTTTGTTCAATCTCAGGAGGACGGGCAGGTGCTGCATTCAAGGAGCTTCTAGCAGTGGAGGCTGAAAACCGGCGCCTGGAGGCAGAAATCCTGGCTTTGCAGATGCAAAGGGGCGCAGGCCAGATGCCCTGGGGTCAGTGAGCACCCAGTTCCACCCTGCTTAGCCCTCCCCAGCAGGCCAGGCTCAGAGAAAGGGGTTAGAGGGACCATGCACGGGCAATGCGACCCGTGTCTGCGCCCCATCAGTCCCGTGTCCACGCGCATCTCCAGGTGTCTGCATGGGTTTGGCTCTTGGGGATGAGGTATCTCACTTCCTGCGTCCTGCTCAAGGGCCCCTTCTCTTCCCTGTACCTAGGGCGCGGGGAGCCGAGACTTGGCGCCAATCCGAGCCCACGCCTGAGGAGGGAAGATCCCCCAAGCCTCCCGCCTCCAGTGGCTCCCCCGCTGCCGCCCTCCACTGGAGTCCTATTCTTGGGTGGCGCTGAGAAGGCTGTGAGGACTCGGGGTTGGGATGGGGGCAGTTCTGCTCGGTGCAGCTGGGGAGCCCAGGGAGCATAGTGGCTGCCTGGGAGGCTTTCTGAAAGAATTAACTCTCCCTGCGCAGTCGCAGCTTCCTGGAGCCATGACCAGGAACCTGGCCAGGGATCTGCGCTACCTCCTGCCTGCAGCTGACGTCCTGGGCCCTGCACCCTACAACCCCGGGTGAGGCCTGCTCCCTCCTTCAACATCCTCTGTGACTTAGTCACTGCTGCTAGTTAAGGAGACCCACTCAGGCCAGCTAGGATCAGGGAACTGCCTGGGTGGTGGGAGGGTGAAGGACTGGAGTGTGTGCCTGTTTGAGACCTGTGTTTCCTAGGGCTGGCTTTGTCATTTTCTATGACTTCCTGCGGGGCCTTGAGGCTTCTTGGGTTTGGGTGCAACTAATGACTGGTTTGGCCCGAGATGGACAGGAATCAGGAGAGACCACAGCGCTACCCCCAGCCCTTTGCCTGCCCCCACCTCCAGCTCCTGGGCCACCGGCAACTGTGCCATCCTTGCCAGCAAGCAGCCTGTACCCAGGTCAGTACATGGGGATTATTTCCTTGGTGCTTTTTTACCACAGCTGAGGCTTGCCCCTCACTCTGCTGTATTTCCTCATCTGTATACAAGGACTCTGACTCTGAGGGCCAAGTCCTAGGAAGGGAGCATAACCACTTCTGGCTCCTGACACGTTTTTGGTTTTGCTCTAGACTACTGCCCTCACCATCAGTAGCCTTGGTCTGTGAGCTCCGGGCCTGGCAGGGGCTAGCATGGGCTAAGGCACCACAGCCAAAGGCCTGGGCCTCACTAGTGCTATTTGACCAGAATCAGAGATTGCTAAGTGGTCGCTGGCGTCTCCCACTTCGGGCCCTCCCTCTGGACCCCAGCCTTAGCCCTGGGCAGCTGAACGGGATTCCCCAGGTGAGTGTGGAGGATGGGGGCTGAGTCTGCTCCTTCACGTCACAGATACAAGACTGCTTCACCTTTCCCCAGGTTCATCAGGCCGAGCTCTTCGTGCGACTGGCGAATGCCAGAGATGCAGATGTCCAGACCCTGGCAGAGGTCAATCCAGCAAATGCCCACGAGTACCAGTACCCACCTCTGGTGAGGGCCCGGCTAGAGCGGGGACACCACAGGCGTGGTTGATGTGGTTCATAACCAGCCTCTGTTGACCACTATCCACCTACCAAGCCATTACCAAGTGTTTTCTGTGAATGAACTCATGTGACTCACATATCCTATTAGGTCCATACTACTGTCAGCAGATAAGGAAATGAGAGCACAATGAGGTTAACTTGGTTCACAGTAAACTGTAAAGTGGTGTGACACCAGATGCCGTGCTGTTAACCTCTACACAAAGACTGCAGATCTGCCCTCTCCTTGCTCCACAGGTGCCCAACTCATCTCCACCAGAAGCCAGCCCCCTCGCCCCAACAACTGCCTTTGTTGACCCCCCTCCTCCTGAAGATGCCTGAACCAGCAGACTCAGGTGCAGAGAAGAGGGTTTGGGTCCTCCCACAGCCTTGACCCAACCCCACTGGCTCCAAGTCCAGAAGAAGAATGGGGGTTTGAGTAGCTTTAATGTGCACGACTGGGGCCTACACTGAGGCCTCTTCTGGGATCTGCAACTTCACTAACTCCATGTTCTGACCAGAGTCTGGAAACAAATACAGATGTGAGCACATAACATGAGCTCTGATCCCAGCTCTAACTTCCATAAGCACTTGGCCTTTCTTTACCTATTATCCTTTTGTTAAAAAAAAAAAATTGATGTGAGGATTAAACATGTCAGGTTTATAATATTGTCTAGCATATAAATTCTTTGAAAGGTGACTTGGAGACAGTCTTTCATTCAGCTAAAGGAACTCTATGAGCTCCTCCCCATGTTTTTTGTTTGCTAAAGCCAGTCTTACTGCCCACTTATTTAGCCCAGCTTCTTCACATCCTCCAGGAGGCCTTCCAGATTCTCAAGGTCACCGTAAAACAGGGAGCTCCTATGGCCTATCTGCTTACAAACAACCCAGTCATGTTCCCCCAAGTTGGCAGGGGGCTCATCAGAGGTGAAATCCAGCTGAAATTATATTGGTCCTGGCTTCAGACCCCAGTGTCAGCAAAATCAAAGGCTTGATAATTAAGAGCTGCCTTTGCTTCCAACACTGGAAGTTCAAACTCCAGGTTCTAACCTGCTATGTCCAGTGCAGCAAAGTAGCCTGTGAAGTGCTGGAATTATCAAATCCCCTTAGGTAGTAGACGTCAGACACTGTTTGGAGTTCAGATCCTGCCTGATATAAAGCAATTTATTAAAGGTCAGCTCAGAGGCAGCCAAGTCACAGATCTGACACTGGCTCTGCACCCTGGACATCAGCAAGGGCCCAGTGGAATGGCGTTAGTACCAGTGGCCTAAGCACCTTGGACTGGGCAGCCACAATTGCTGAGCCAGTTTCCACCTTTCAACCCTACATCCCACTGAAATGCTCCAGGCAGCCCAGGATCCCACTCTAAACACAAGTCCAGAGGCATTTTAGCATCTTTATTTAAAAGTCAAAACTGTGGATAGGTAACAATTCCAACTGTTGATGTTTTCTGTACAGGAAGGTTCAAATATAACAATGTAACTCAACCAGCCAGTTCTCCCCACATTCTTCCAACCATATCCAAAGTGTTCAGTCAGTCCCTTAGCCACTTGCAAGCTCAATTTTATAGTTAGCACAACAGTTTTCCCAGGGATCACTCCCCCTGCCCGCTCCCTTGTCCCAAATTTTCTTCAGTTTTTTCCCAGGACAGGATTATGTCCCTAATTGGAGACCAGGTGGATACCAAGGTGCCACCCAAGGCCAGGCATAGCTGTTATTAGCTCACAAAGTCCATCGAACAGTATCAGCACCAAAGAACAAGATCTTCACTAAGTCTTGTTTTATAGCCCCTGTCCAGGGAGAGCACCACTCAATTTGCAAGACAGCCCAGGTTCGGAGTATTTATAATGGAAAAGATATAGCACCACTGGAAGATAAGGGCCTGCAGCCATGCTTGATTTCATCACCTCCACATTAGACAGGAATCTGGATTAGAACTTCCAACAGAGATCAATACAGAAGAGGAAAAAAAACACAAAAACCTTTGGCCACTGTATAAAACCCAGAGTGCTCCAAGGGGCACAGATTAAGCCAATATTTAAGGGGAAAAAAATCATCAAAGCCTCAACCTTTGCTTACAATCTTTATTGAAGTTATACAAAAAGAATCCCCGAAAAGTGAAAAAATACATTATATACAAAAACACTTTCCATTGGGAGGAAGGCTCTGCTCCCTCTCTTAACATGCAGTGCTTTCAACTGTAGCTCCAGCCTCTGCTGTCCCCTCCACTGCTGCCCGGCTTTCAGCTTTATTTTCAGCCTGGAAGATAAACAGGGAGCCTGGGCATAAATGACCCTACTTTAAGCCATTCTTTCTTACACAACTGAGTTGGCCTCAGTCAGAGGAACAACACAGGTCCCTTAAATTCTGCTTTGCTCTCTACACTAAAAGTAATCATAAGTATATACAGCCATTTCCTAACTTCTCATAAGGCTGACAGAAAGAGGAGCAAGCAAAAGTGACTGAATGGTCACGGCAATCAAGTGTCTTCTCACATTCATTAGAGGGGGACCTGTGGTATTCATGAGACATCTTACATTTCATAACCAAACTGTTTCCTGTACAACCTCATTGTTTCTATGAAAGTAATCAAATAATCAAAGAGGATCAAGTTGGGGAACATGCATTGGTTTCCCCAGGCCCTGAGAACAAGGGAAATGAGGCAAGAGTCCAAACCCTGCTTAACTGCCCACCTCCTCCTCCATGTTTTCGGAAACTTCGGTTCCACTGGAAATAGTGTCTCCACTGCCTCCATTCACCTCCGGCTCTTGTTTGGCTTTCTTTGCATCATCTTTCCGGGGGCTCTCTTCCTCTGGTTTCCTCTATAAAGATATAATTAATTGTGAAAGCTTCACAAATGTGTTTACTGTCTTTAAAAGGACAATTATAAAACAATTTTGTAACACATGCTTCTTCCTTATAGTGCAAAGATCACGAACACCAGGATTCACAGTTCTAAGGGTCTCCTGAGCCACAGCCTGTCCTCTGCAGAATAGACTGGTATGCCTAAACATAGCAGTTCAGCCTCTCCAAGGATGAAGAGAGAGGACAGGGATGAGGAATAGACAACAGTGACCAACCCACAAATCTGAATTTCTACAGTTGAGTCAGGAAGCAAAATAAGAGTGGAGGCTCTCTCACAAGTTTAAGGAGGTCTGCTGCTGAATAACTACTGTAAACCTGCCAGCTTCCCAAGATGGGATGATCTGACTAGACATCCTCATCAGCTTTCCTAACAGCCCTTGGGCTAAAAGAGACCAGGAGTGTTGCTAGAAGACACATATATTTCTTTTGGCTGCACTAGGTCCTAGTTGTGGCAATATGGGATCCAGTTCCCTGACCAAGGATCAAACTCAGGCCCCCAACAATGTAAGCTTGGAGTCTTAGCCACTGAACCACCAGGGAAGTCCCAAAACAGACATATTATTGCACCAAGTATTAGGGTTGTTATGTGAAAGGTAATTCTCATTTATCATTTTGGAGGGAGGGAAATGCAGAGTAGGAAGAATATAGAAAAGAAATGACCACATAGATTTACCTTCTTTCTGACAAGGTGGGAAATATCACTAACACAATTTGATGAGGAAGCACCATCTGTTGGCTTTCTACTGGCAATCTGGCAAAAAAGAAACCTTTTGTTACCAATGTACTGCTATATATGAAATATACACTGAGGCCTAATATTGACAAAAATCACCTGAATACCCACCATGGAAACTGAAGAGCTTCCTCCACTAGGAGTGAAACCTGAAGTAGAGCTCTCCACCTGTGAGAAATGACAAACCCAAGTGGGTCCCAGGATAGAACCCACCAGCTCACCTACCTACAAGCAACTGATAGTAAGACTTCAAATACTAGTGGCCTCCATATGGTAGCAACATCACCCACCCTCTCTACTCAGACCCATGGTAACACAGTAAATAGCTGAGAATTCAAACCCACAGTCTGGCTCCAGAGCATACTGTCTTAAGCACTGTATTTACTATTTGAGAGGAAATCGTATATGACTTCTCACATTCCCTCTGACACCCAAATGCCTGGAAACTAAGTCATGATGAAGATTCCTACCAAATGGAACACTAGTACCATGATAAAAGGGCCTTGAAAAATATCAAATGTGTGACTATCACAACTCTACAAGGAAACCAAACGAACCAGAGTTGCTTTCAGAGCCAGTTCGGCTACATTCCCACTGTGCTGGGACTCCTTTGCATCTTCTATCTTCTCTCTAATTTCAGGGAGCAGCTCCTTCAGCTCCTCAATTTCTTTCTCATATTCAGAAGGTGATCCTTCAGCCTCCTTCATCTGCTCATTTAGTACAGCTAGAAAGAAAAAGGCTGAAGTGATCAGTAAGTAATAGATAACATAAAAGGAACCCTTAAAAAAAAAGAAAAAAACCTGTCAATACTGGATCCATCATAATTATTGTGGAAGCAGCCGATGCACACTCACCCATTCTCTTCTCAATGACTCAATAGATTTGCTGAACTGTGCTACTGCTTCATCATACTGAGAGTTGTACCCGTAGGCCAAGCCCAGCTGGTAGTGAGTCTCTGCAAGGAGCCGATCATGGGCTTCCAGATACTGTTCCTGTAGGTTTAGGCAAGCCTGGAACTCCTCCACAGCTTGGAGGTAATTCTCTATTGAAAGAGAAAAATAGCAAGCCAATGTACATTTAATATACAGAACTTCTAAAATTTAAGAAATTCTGCAGAAATGTTTTCCCATGTTATATATATTTCACTTTTCTTTGTAGTATCTCCAGGACCCTTGGACAACTTGAAAAAGCTACTGGGAGAGAGGTCTCTGGCAAGCCAGTGATTAGGACTCTGCACTACTAATGCGAGGGGGCCATGGGTCCAACCCCTAATCAGGGAACTAATATCCCACATGCTGCAGAGAACAGAAAAAAAAACTACCAAGAGACTTTCATTTAGAGTATCATTTAAAAGACTATTCATTCTTCTAGGAACCATAACGAACCCAAACACCTACTGTCCATTCAAAACTAAATGCCCATAATTTATGATCAATTGAGCTGGATTTTAAGGAATTAGAAGGTTAAGGCACGAGGGGAAAACTGTGTTACAGAGTAAAACAGAAAATGTATTACCAGATTCAACACTAACTTCTCCAAGTTTAAGATGTGCCTGTGCAGCATAAAGCTGAGCCTCCTTCGTGTCTTGCCTAAAAGAAGAAAAGATAGTTAGAAACCTTAATAACATCCGACCAAGCCTACCTGTTTTGTTTTCAACCCCCAAACTCCCAACCTAAGCCTAAAAGCACCAAGAGTTTTACCTTTTGAAAATGATCTTTGCTAAATCCAGCATGTCCCAGGCAAGCTCTAGGTTCCCAATCTCCTCCTCTTCATTTTCTTGAGGGGACTAAAGTATATCCAAATCATTGGTGTTAGGCAGAAGTACAAGACAGGCATCTTTGATTACAAATCAAAATGTGTAATTTAGTACGGCTGAGGTGAAGGAGCAGAACTGGATAGGATTCAAAATTCAGAATTCTCTCTCTAAACCTACACAATGGACCCCTACAAAGTCTACCCTGCATCACCTATGTCAGTTATTGTTCAGTCACTAAGTCATGTCCAACTCTATGCACCCCATGGACTTCACGCCAGGCTTCTCTAGCCTACATCATCTCCCAGAGTTTGCTCAAACTCATGTCCATTGAGTTTGTGATGCTATTCAAACATCTCATCCTCTATTGCCCCCTTCTCCTGTCCTCAGTCTTTCCCAGCATCAGGGTCTTTTCCGATGAGTAGGCTCTTTGTATCAGGTGGCCAAAGTACTGGAGCTTCAGCATCAGTGACAGTTAGCAATGGTATGGTATGTTGGGTCCTGTCCTAATTAACAGGCCCCCTAGGATCAAATGGATCTGTCTATTCTCAGCACGAATAAAGGGTCCCCAAACCCGAACCAGGAAATGACTACCTATAATAATCGTGCCTACACTAGTAAACCTTAGTCCTACAGTAAGAAAGGAGATTAATACTCAGCAAATAATAATTCACCTTGTTTTCAAGAGCTGAATCATTTAGTGTTTCTTCAGCCTTGTCATTTTCTTTATCCTCCTCTTCTGAGCCCTCGGTTTCTGCAAGCAA
Source organism: Aepyceros melampus (assembly GCA_006408695.1). Lineage (NCBI taxonomy): Eukaryota > Metazoa > Chordata > Mammalia > Artiodactyla > Bovidae > Aepyceros > Aepyceros melampus. The sequence goes on along the minus strand of SJXQ01002410.1, from coordinate 171,401 downwards.
AAATTCTTCAGTATTGAGAATACTAAACATAACAGACAAAGATGACAGGACAAGTCAGAGATTCCAATAAACATGTCAAATGACCTATATTCTGGGGTAGGACAGGCCAGATTCAAACCAAATCGGTTAACATTTGAACTGGATATAAATAATAAAGTCAGTGGTTAACAGTCTAACTCAAGTCTAATCCAGACTTAGCATAATCTTAAATAATTCAGACCTTCAATGACCAACAGGCTGTGTTTCTCTTCTAAAAGTCAATCTGCACAGTTCAGATCAAAAGAAATTAACTACTGACTTTAATTCATTGGCTAGAAACTCCCATCTACTCAACCAGAGTCAGTTGGAGGCCTCAGCCAGTATTCCTGGGTTCTTTAAGCCAACTGTCAGTTAATACTAAAAGGCCAAGAAAACACCAAAAGTTAAATTACTCCAGTCCATTTGAAGCAAGGATGCTCAAGAGGATGCTTTCCCACAACACAGCCATGGAGAGAAACACAGCCCTCACCAGTCCTCACCAATGAGCATGCCGCACTCCAGCCAGCTCCAGCATGCACAGAATTTGAGTGAGCAGTACCATGTGATTTGACTTTCCAGTACCATGTTAAAATCTACAACCATACCACCACCACATTTCAGCATACTGACAAATAAATACAAGTGAACTGCCTGCGACGACAAGCTGCTGATAAATAGCTCTACCCACTTAGGTTCAAACAATTCATGAAACTGGTATAATGTGCCTATTTCTGCCACCTTTCATTAAGCATTTAACACCATCAGAAGAGCTCAAATACTGTCTAACTGAAAATTAGGCATTAGAGCCATGAAGTCAGGTTAAAGAACTTTTATATATCTACCAATATTTCTTTAGGATGGAAACCGGCACAAAAGAGTCGTATAAATTAGGACAAACTAAAGTCCTAAGAAGCAGGTAAAGTTACAAGTTAATTGTAATTAACCTCTATAGCAAACACTGTTTTATCAGGTGCCTCCCCTTTCTCCTGTTGACCATGTAATTTGGTGCTTCTGAAATACAAGTACTCACCACCACACACCAGTACCTTGCCATGCCCAAGCTCCCTAATGTTAGGCTAGATGTTGACTTTGATGATGAGCCCATCCTCCACCAGAACACATGACAGGTAAAGCAGATCAGGTGTATTTCTCACAATATTAAAAAAACCAAGCACCTTATCTTCCCAACTTGCAGGAAAATTTGACAAAATGTTGCTATTCTATGTTCTTATTTATCTGGTATCTGTTCAACTCATACCAGCATGCCAGAAAGTGGCATCTATTTTGGCCTAAAATGTCTAGATATTAAAATTCTTATAATGGTCTGAGAAAAATACTTGTTTCTCTTGAGGAATCTGCATTATACCTTCATGGTGGAGAAGAGCTAGGTTAATGAGAAAACCATATTTTTCAACCTGGTAATTTGTACCCAGGTAGTAACAGAAATGCACTGAAGGCCTCAGTTAAGAGATCTGTTTATTTTCTAAGTTTCTTTGAAAATGGAATCTTTTTTGTAGTATGTCATCCTTCAGAGAAAGGGAAACGTTTTATAGATACCATTTCTCTCATCTTAGACCGTCTTCAAAACAACGTGGCAAGAGAGCTGTGCAAAGCAGAATGACTCTTAAATACCTCTTCAAGGGGTTTTAAGAGAAAACCTCTTCCAAGATTTCTGCAGGCTAGTGCTACCACATACATTTCTGACAAGAAGTGGGTTAAAGGAAGGGATTAAAGTTGCCTTCCTCAATATGAGGTATTCTGGGAAGAACACATTCACATCAGATCTAGGGTCATATTCTGGTCCTATGATTTACTGTTTGACCCCAAACAAGTCACGTAACCCCTAACCCTCCATTTCCTCATCACTATAACTGGAGTAATACTACCTAATACACAGGACTGTATTTTGGAATCAAAAGTAAAGTAACGTATGTGAGAAACTCTAAAGATTAAGACATGAAAGGTTTTTTTTTTAAACTGAGGAATTGAGTTCTGTGCTTTTTCCATAGTCTCCTCAAGCCCAATGAGCAGCCCAATGGTGCTACTATCTAGCCAATTCATTTCTGGTTACCATGCTTGTGCTGGCTGGAGTATAAGGACTTGCACACAGGTAGAAGGAAGTTAACCAGAATTAGCTACAGATATTGATAATGGGTTTTTGAACATTTCAAACGTAAGAAAACGCAAAGTAGTCAATTATATAAGTAATATATGTGTGTGTATAAAGTACTAACGATTAATTGGACTATACCTGTGGTTATTAATACCAACGTTAGATGAATCTTACAGACACAGCAGAATCCTCAAATGATAGTACAACTCAAGTCAGACGTGCCAATTATGTAGTTGCTAATTAGAGGCTTATACATCTTGATGAAACGGAATCATAATTAGACCAATGATACGATACAAAGCATTCACACTTCGAACATTCTAAGTAACAAAAAAGTCAGTTTAGCAGCCAAAGCAAGCATGAAATGAGGAGGGAAAGCTGCAAGAGTGCTTCACAGTTTTCAATTATCTTTTGGAGGGGGCTAATTTAACTAATGTGAATAAGCCTCTAAGCACCTCCTGAAGACTGAAAGTAAAGATTACCAGAATTCTTTCACTCTGGTGATAAAACATTCAAGGGTAAACTGCCTTCACTTAAATGGCATGCCTGCTTAAGTGCATCAATTCAGCGGATTCTACTGCTTTAATCCTGCTTCCTAAAGCAGAAAAAAAGGAACCATGTGAACAGTAAATTTAAAACTCCAGAGGCATGCAAGTGAACATCCATTCAGCATTCTCTGCCAGCCTAGCACACTATTACCCTACCTACTCCACCCCACCACCCACCTTTGTTGGCTAGTAGAGTGCAACAAGTTACTGATAGCTAGCCAAATCTCAGAAAGGCCTATTTTGCAATTAGTAAAAGCGTTAGTCTATAAGCCAGCTAAGAAGACTTGCTTTTAACTTGCTCAACTTATCACCACCTTCTTAAAGCACTCCCATTTTCATTTAGCCCTTTCCTAATCCAAAGGCAGACGGAAAATTCTGAATGGAAGGCTGACTTTTACCCATGATTAGTGAGTCAGATCCAGAATGTACTCCACCCACTGTAGCTCTGGTGTGTCCCGGTTACCTTCACCCTCTTCCATCTGCTCTTCTTTGTCTTGCGCTTCTTCTTTAGCAGCTACCTTAACTTTGTCTTCAGGGGATTGATCAGCAGCCCCCTGGGCCGCCTCAGTCTCCACCCCATCTCCGGCTGCCTCAGACTCTTCTACAGACAGCTTAGTCTCCTGGCTAGCAACCAACTCTGCCCTGACCTTCTCTAGTCCTGAGCCATCTTTTGCTCCTATCAGTCCTTCTGCATTAGTCTGCGGTTTAGTGGAGGCATGATCCCCTGCAGCTGACAGTCCACTGACTGCACCATCCTGAGACAGAACCGTGTCCTGCCTGCCAGGTTCTCAGAGACTTCTGATCCGGCTTCTACAGCTGAGGCGTCTGCAGCCTGTGTTGTCACCTCCGGTGACTCTTCGGCAGAAGGCAATTCTTGCCCTACCAACTGCTTAAGAATAGCCTTTCCTGGTTCACTTTCAGAGGCAGCTACCTGCTCCTTTGGCTCATCCCCATCCATATCCACTGGCTTGACTGCTTCTATTTCCACTGGAGTGCCCTGCTTTTCTAGAGTCACAACAGGTTGTTCTTTTGAATTCTCCTCTATGCTCACAATTACTTCTCCCTGACCCCCTTTTTCTCTGCACTCTTCTTGGATGTCAGTTTCAGAAACTGATTTTCCTTCCTCAGTACCCGGTATTTCCTGATCTGGCTTCTTAGAAATGACTTCAGCTTCACTCAATCCTTCTGGTGCCGCTGCTCCTTTTCCCTCTTCAGTGGTTTCAGTTAACTGCTCTGGAGCTGATTTAACTTTCTCCTGTAGTTCCTCTGCAGGCTCACCAATATCCATATCTTCTCTTCCACCCTTCTCCATCTCAGTTTCCTGTTCTTTATCCATTTCAGGCTTTACCAGAGACTTGTCTTCTGTTTTTTGGGCTTCTTTTTCTCCCATGGCGTCATAAACCTGTTCTCTCAACTCTTCCCTTGCTTCCTCTACATGGTTAAAGAACATGAAGCATAAACATGTCTTCGAGTTTAATGATAAAGGCATAAATGGAAACTAAAAATACATTCCCTTTAAACCCTCAAACAGCCTGGCTTATGTTTTAGCAGATGGACTACAAATTACCTGCCCCTTTGAGAAAAGCAAAGGAAAAATCCCAACTAGCAGAGCAACTTACTGCAAAAGAAACCCAAGCTCCTTAAATTAGATATTATTTTACTTGAGCATTCTAATTATCAGTTAGATAAGAGATGCCAAGCTTTACATTCTCCTCTCAACACTATATATGTATAATAGATCTGATATGTAAAACTCTAACAGCAAAACCCAGATTAGAAATTAACATTTAATTTTCTTAGAACCAAAAATGTAAAAGGGCCCCAAAAGCCCAGCCATTAAAATAACTGAACTGCAAAGACTTTTAAAAATTTACATCTGAAAAAATGTTAGGTTATTTTAATACTTGGAATATCAATTTAAATAACCAGATTTATTTAGGAAATTAAGTTATCCCCTTAAAAAAGTCTATCATCAGTTTCACTGAGACCTCCCCCGCAGTCTCCACCAGATGCAGGTGTAGCCTCAAGAGAGACTATTCAAAATAAGGACAGCCCTATTTCCATCGCTTTTACACAAGAAATATACGTCGCATCTCTTGAATGTCACATGCAACTCCACATACCATCTATGTTATCATTATTTTCTACCAGAGATTCTTCTTCTGTTTTTTCTCCTTCCTCCTCTTCCACATGCACACCTTCCAGGGCATTTCCCAACACACCATTCTCCATTCTAGCAGAACAAAAGGAGAAAGCACTAAAGGTATGATGGCTAGAACCTAACCGTCTTTTTAAGAAAGAAACTTAGTCCTGTATTATAAAAGCAACAGAAGAGTAAGTACAGGGAATATGAACTATAAGCACTCATGAAAGAAAAGCAATGATCAAAACGAATATAAACTACGGTTTTAAGAGCACTGAAGACAATGAACATAGCCTTTATCCAGCCATCTGAAAAGCACTGATAATCCTTACCAAAAGGGCCATGTTTCCCAAATTTCTCATCCACCTGTATGTGTCTAGATAACCAAAAACATCCTGGCAAGGTTTTCATGACAAACCCTTAGACTGCTTTACAAAATTAGAAAGCTTAGCAAAGTGAGATATTAAATAGATTACAAATTATTTGCTACTCTGTGTACCCTCATTATATTTTATTCTGGTTAATAAATTCTAGTGGAATACCACAACAACTTTCCAACTCCTTATCCAGAAATGATTCTTCTGTTTTTATCTTAAGACATTTTCACGTGCCAAGTGTTTTCAAATTGTCCTTCTGTCCATCCTTGTTATGGATGATTGTTCTGGGCTAGCTGAGAGTGTTTTTAAAGTTCGCTCTCTAAACTAGACTTGGTAAGTTATTGACTATCCACTAATGGAAAGATCTCTGCTTCTAATAACTGCAAAAGTCAAAACTTAAGTATAACTTTTCTCTTTTAAGTGCCTTTCAAAATTCCCATCAAGGGAATTCTCTGGAGGTTCAGTGGTTAAAACTCCACAGTTTCCACTGCTGAGGGCGAAGGTTCAATCTCTGGTCAGGGAACTAAGATCCCACAAACTGTGCGGCACAACCAAAAAAAGAAAAAGAGAAGCAAAAACAACCCGTCAATTTTTCATCCTCCTTTCTAAACCCCCTGAGTAAAACCAGTCTCACTCAGTTCCTGTGAAATCTCAAGGCTAGTAAATAATCTTAACAAAGAAACTTAAAAGTTTTAAAATAAATCATCATGATACAAACATCTTACTTTAAACTTAGCTTGAAAGACATACCTTGCCAACTCCAAAAGCGATTTCCCATAAAAAAAGAAGGCTTCTCCACATTCATTAGCTGTCTCTCCATACTTCTTACCTCTAAAAAGAGAATAAACAGCTAGGATCTGAATTAAACTTCTATTTTTTCTAGTTCTTTAGCCATAAAATGATGTTTCTTCTGTAACACATCCTTCTAGGAAACCAATACTCTCCCTTCCGCTTGAATTCAAGGTTCAAGGGACTTTAAGATGCAATGAATAAGTTAATGTTGCCAGTTCTTCATCTATATAGTATATATCATAATTATGTATTTAGATATATAATATACATTGTATAATATATATTCTAAAAAGACATCTATTTGCTACAAATAAAATATATAATCTAAGATCCAAGCTATTAATAGGTATTTCTCCTGATAAAAGATAGGGGTCAATATAAGCCTGAATATTGTTAGGAGTTAGATGGCCTTTGGCTGGGACTAAAGCATGAATAGGAGTTAGATGGCCTTTGGCTGGGACTAAAGCATGAATCAAGTCCATTTAAAGGCATCATGATAAAGAGTTAATGTTCTTCAGAGCCTGACTGCCTAGATTCAAATCTGCCTCTAACTTTAAACTTTAGTAGTTAACTTAATCTCACAATGCCTTAGTTTTTGCATTTATAAAATGGAAATGTACTGCAAGAACTAATTAATGTATATAAAATCATTCAAAATAATGCTTAGAAATACAGATAGCAATATATATACCAAGTTTAGCTATTAATACCTATAAACACGGAAGAAGCAGAGGAAAAATCACAAGTATGATAAATGGGAAGGAGGAAGTACTTTATATGGAGTAAAGAGACTAGCTTTTATGGGGTAAAGGATCTGCAGAAATCATGCTAAGTCAGGTCAACTAATAGCCTAAGAGTCTAGTAAGAGTAACAAGAGCAACTAAGCATAAAAGCTATAGTGATGAAGGTCATGTTTAAGGGAAGTCTGTTAGATCAGAAGAATGCATCTCAAATTCTCCTCAAATACCCCTAATGGCAGGACAGTGAGAAAACTAAACTTTTCAGGAATCGAAGGAAAAAGCTAAGAAGTGTGTTTTTATGTGCTCAATCTTAAAAATTTAGATTTTAACATTTTACAATGTACAATTTTTATAAAAACACCTAATTACTTAGAAACCTGGATCCTACCCTTAGCACAACACTGAATACCAGAACCTCAGCTCTTCAGGCCCAGATGATGACAGAGAAGCCAAAGGCCAATAAATCAACAAGAATCAACAGGCATCCAGGAATAAGATTCTGTTCTAGAGGGAGTAAGGGTTAGGAAAAAAATACACTAATATAACCCTGACTGACTGAATAAAAGGAATGAAGAAGCCAAAGACTTAATCAATGAGCCTCAAACTTGAAACCCAGCTTTATTATAACCATCTCTTTCATAAGGAAGATTTCTTCAATTCCACTGAATATAATGTTATCAACAAATGAGCATGCATGACTGACTTCAACTGCTATTGGTAATGGTATTTTTGAGAAAACAAGTCACAGGCTGAAAGGCTACCACTTAAAAGACACTTTCTCTCACTGTATAAAGTACATTAAAGTCTTTGGCTAAACTAAATCCTCTTGAGGCACTAAGACTAACCTGTTCTCCCAAGATACAGATATACATGGCCACCTGGTGGTCAACTACCAATATTCAAGAAATTGTACAGGTAACAAAGGTGCCAAGAATCTATGAAAAATGCTGCACTAATTAGTGAGCATTAGTGAGAGGGTGACTAACCATGCCTTGCTTGGGATTACGGACTTCCCCTGGATACAGAACTTCAAGCTTTAGAATAAACACAGTCCTACTATACAGGTATATTCAGTACCCTGGGATATATATACTTAAGGGAAAAGAATTTTTAAAATAAATGTATATGTACATGTAACTGAGTCACTCTGATATACAGCAGAAATTAATATAACATTGTAAATCAACTCCACTTCAAATAAAAAATAAATTAAAAAAAAAAAAACCCACACACTTACACTGTTAAAATTGGAACAAGTCCCCGAATTGGGACAAATTAGTTAGTGATCAACAGAAAACAAATTTCATTAACTCAGGAAAATCAAAGGCTAAAAGTGCTCAGTTATACGTGAGTTTTATAGTTATAGGAATAAGCTCATACATGAAAAATAAATCTTTTTAAACTCTTGCTTTTCATTCTTTTTCCCATTAAACAACTTTTTGACTCAAGTTTATTAGGAATGTAATACAGTACTTACAAAAGACTAGCTGCTTCCTGGAAGGCATTGACAGCTGCAGGAATATCACCCATTACCAGATGTTTCTGTCCTAATCCCAATAGCTTCTTAGCTTCACTATCCACATCCAGACTGCAAGAAAAAAGATTTCTTTTCAGGTGTCATATACTTTTAAAATCAACATTTTTTGAATATCTGCTACATTTAAACCATAGTATTTTATTTCCTTAAACCTCTCAACTGCTCTGGCAAGGCCAAGCTAACCCACAATCTATCACTACAAAAGCTCACTACAAAGTCTGCGTAATCAGTTTGTCTGTTGGTCATCCTTTCAAATCCAGAATTCCATGAAAATTTTAATTATTTTTAATTTATTTATTTTTCATTGAGGATAACTGCTCTACAGAATCTTGCTGTTTTTCTGTCAAACCTCATCATGTATCCCCTCCCTTTTGAACCTCTCTCACATTTCCCTCCCCATCCCACCCCTCTAGGTTGATACAGAGCCCCTGTTTGAGTTTCCTTAGCCATACAGCAAATTCCCATTGGCTATCTATTTTACACATGGTGATGTAAGTTTCCATGTTACTGTTTCCATACATCCCACCCTCTCCTTCCCTGTCCCAATGTCCACAAAGAAAAATCTGATTCTTAATTCAAATGGCCACACAAGTGCTTTTCCTAAAGACAATCATCTTACCTACCACAGTATGCAGAAGGAGCATTCATACTTCACATTTGGTCACACAGATTATAAAATCTTTTAGTGAAGGACTGAGAATAAATTTATTAGCTTATATTACTTTCTAATGGACATTCCTAAGTGAAACTGGTGAACTACTTATACTGCCTTGACTTATGTTAAATAAAGGGCCAGCAAATTTATCCACCATTGCTTTTTCACCATCAGTATCAATGCCAACACAGTCAAAAAGGCAAATGTTCTTCCAATTACAAAAACAGTTTTGATCTTGCAGAATCTCTCAAAGGGTCTTGGGGATACCAAGGGCATACAAACTACACTATATTTTTGAGAACCTCTGAATAAGAGCATGGACTCATATCCAAAAGAAAAGAATGTATGTGCACAGATTTAAGATAAAGTAACTGAACTCAAACAGGGGCTCTATAACAACCTAGAAGGATGGGATGGGGAGGGAGACAGGAGGGAGGTTCTAGAGGGAGGGGACATATGTATACCTATGGCAGATTCATGTTGATGTTTGGCAGAAACCAACAAAATTCTGTAAAGCAATTATCCTTCAACTAAAAAATAATTTTTAAAAAATTCCCTATTGCTTATTCACTGATCAAAAAAATTTTTTTAAAGAAGTAAACTCATCAAGAGTAAGAAGACAGGTGATGGTATTAAATGTTAAGAAAAAGTTGCTCAGAATAGAAGAACAGCTTGCCAGGGAAACATGCTATAGTTGCTGGGCAGTAGTAAGTAACCATTTCAGGCCAGTTGTTACCAATTTATGAGACTCTTCATGTTTTTCCCAACTATCCTTCATGTTTCTCTCAGAACCAGATTATCATACTCCTTGAAAGATCATAAATGTTTATATATTACCTATCAGCAGTGTCCCAGGGGTTAAATAGCCTAGCTACATTTACACCTTATGCTCAGTCCAAAAATTTAATATCATGGTATATACCAAGATTAACCCTCTAAAAGTTATGTGAATGTGTTTAGGATCAATCCTGAGCAGTACTCCTTCCACCCAAAAACGAAACTAACTCACAAATCATTAGATAGTATTTGTAGAAGACATAGTTTAAGTAACCAAAATAACAAAGGAATTTAAGACCACAATGTAAAAAACATAAAATGATGAAAACAAAAAAAAAAAAAGAAAAACTTAAGACTCTTAAAAAAACCCCAAAAGATGTGCATATATTTTGCAGAAGGATTAGAAGGAATTTAGAACAATAATTTTCAACCTAAGTGAGCTTAAGACTTACCAGGAAGTTTTTCTAAAACACTCATACACTCAAAGCTTAACAAATGAAATATCTAGGAATGCAACCCAGGCATTTACCTTTTGGATAAGCTTTCCAATTATTATGCTTCCTCTGGTTAAGAACTATGGTCACATCAAGATGCAGAAGTTACATGGAAATATATGTGGGCCCAACATAAAATTTAAAACTTTCAACTAGAATTAACAACAAAATTGAAAATGGCAACCTTACAAAACAGATCTAAATCAGTAGTATTAAAACAAAGAATAAGCTAGCATTTGCCAGGCAGGCTGTGTACCAATTAGGGAGAATTAAACAACTTTTATTATTTTTTTTAATCGTACAATTTTATTAAGTGGCATTTTCAAGAAAAATTAAGTGAATCAAAAAAGAATGTGGCAAAAAATGTGCTCCAGGTGCAACAAACCAACATTTTTCTTCAAAAAAGAAAATGTGATCGGAGTACACACTTGGCTCAATTATTTTAAAAAGGAAATAAAACACATAAAATGAAAGTTGCTGTACATGAAAGGAGACAAAGTCTAATTTTTTTACCTTCTATCCCAGGTGTTCCTATAAAATAAGGGATGAGGCTAAGTTCCTTCCAGATAAGACAGCTGAGAATCCCAATAGTTTAACTATAGAAGGGCTAAGTCTCAAGTGTTTCTCCCTGGCTGCCCCATCTAATCCAATCTGAAGCGTAAGTCCATGAGAAACTGGCTAGATGATCAGGTTATGAATGGATATTAAGGAAACTTACTTATCACCATCTTAAGGTATTTGGGATTGTCTTGAATAAGTGGTTCAGCTTGTACTGTTTTACTTAAGAAATTCTTTGAGATAAGAGGAAACCTGACTTTAGCAAGGATGTCAACCATAAAAGGCTGGCGATTAGGTTCATCATATTTCAACTACCTGACCGCACCCGCAGCATCATAAACCTGATCCTCTGCTCTCACAGTCAGAGTGTCCCGGTTGAGGAGGAGTGTAACTAGCTTGACATCAAGTTGTAGAAATTCATCAATTTTATAAACTTCAGTAAAATGCTGATGAATAAAGTCATCTGCCGTTGCTTTCAATTCAGGACAGTCTAGACACTCCGCTAATACACTTATACCAAGGCAGTTTGAAGCCTCAATTTGTTCAAAAAATCAACACACATTTTCTTCACAGGTTCAATCTGGTACTGATTTGCTGCATCTAACAAGGACTGAACATTGTTGCTATTCACAGAAATTCTAGCTGTATAAGCAAATTCCACAAGTTGTTCAATAATGTAGGTTCGGCATCTTTGAGCTCCACTTCAAAGGACTTTGATTCAAGCATGTTAGTTGTGAACATTAAGTTAAAAAAATGACTGGCTGCAGCAAGGACTACACAACTTTTAAAATTCAAGTATTTTAATCAAATACAAAAAAACCTGATGACATCACTGTCAGGACTCCATACTTTAAACTGAACAAATACTTTTTTCAATTTAATTCACTCTCTTCGTTACCTATTAAAGATGATAAACTGCCCTCAAGTTACATAGCTCTTATGTCTATGTTCTAGATATAAATCAAATCACACCATTGTAAATAATCATACCTCTCCACTTTATCTGCAGAAGTAGAAGGAGCAGGGGCATCTTCTTCAATTCTGTAAAGAAAAATTAAGGTGAAAAAAAGTAAAAATGAAAGGCCAGAAATTTAAAAAGATAAAGTCATAAAAAGAGCTATTTATTAAATGCCTAATATATTCAGATCTTACATAACATTTATTTACATTATCAAATTTAACATTTATTTACATTATCAAATTTAACATTTATTCATTCAAGTAACTGTTGAATGCTTATTTGCTACATGATACTATTGATATAATGAACAAGACAGTTACATCCTAGATTTGAGTTTACTGCTCACTAAAAATAACTTTGTTTTTTTTAAAAAGGAAAAAGCAAAGTTTCCCAGAACATTCATTTTTTGGGGGGGAAAAGTACTAATAAATATCTTAAAAATATTTCATAGTTGTGTTTACTGAAAAAGTCTAGAAATAATGACCAACTCAGCTGCCCCTAGAGCCTAGAGTGTGCTCCTGAAAATCCATTTCCCACTAAAAGGAACCAAGAATCCATTGAAATATAACTGCTCTGAAACAGTGCTGGAGAAGTACAGAGGGGAATCTGGGGCAATATCATGACAGAGCCAAGAGAACTCTACCTAGCACTATTTAGGATCGTATCTACTAATGGTCATGCCAAAAGGGAAGGTGGGGAGTCCAGGGTAAAGCAAGAAGAGTTCTTTGTACTTTTTCAACCTCTCTATAAATTTGATGTTTTGTATTTACAAAAATATTACCAAAGCACACTTAGGAGCCAACCTCAATAAAATCTCACTGGCCAAAAGAAGGGACAATGTGAACATCAACAAAGATAATAGGGACTTCCCCGGTGGCCCAGTGGGTAAGACTCCAAGCTCCCAATAAGGGGCCCGGGTTCAATCCCTGGTCAGGAAACTAGATCCTGAATTCCCAAGCCACAGCTGAAAGATTCCTCACGCCGCAATGATGATCTCAGAGCCCACCTGGTGCAACTAAGACCCAAAGCAGCCAAATAAATGTACAACACACACACACAGATGATAACTGAATCACCAAAAAGAACCTACTGGGTAGCACAGGGAAACACGCTCAATATTTTGTAATAACCTAAGTGGGAAAAAGACTCGAAAAATAATAGATACATGTATACATATAACTGAATCACTTTGCCGTACACCTGAAACTAACACACTGTTAATCAACTATACTGCAATATAAAATTTTAAACCTTTTAAAAAAGATTATAGCTGCAACTGACTGGAAAACTCCAAATATGCTTAAATCCGTGAGTTCTCAATAATATAAACAACAACAAAAACCTCATTAGTCATCTTTGGAAAATGATGGGTGACCACTGCATTATTCTGAAAATTGATAAATAAAGGGAAAGAAGAATTTACCCTCTCTTTACCATCATACAGTTAAACATTAGGTAGGTTTCAAGAAAAGGGTTGACTTAAGTTATTACTAGGAATGCTATACACTGACACCATTCACTTGGTATTAACTTAAAATCCTTGCCTTTGTTACCTAGTCTATCATCAGTTTTCACCTATATCCCAAAGGAAATATTCAGTTAAGGATATATATCATCTTTAACTGTGCCCCCAAAGCACACCAGAGTTTAAACCAAGGACCGTTACATCTCAAATGAGAGCAGAGAATGTTGTTAGCTGTGATGAAATGGAGAAAAAGAACAGTGGGAAAACAAAAAAACTTTACTACTAAACACCTCAGAAGCCATATATTAGAACTGAAGTACATGCAACAAGAAAGCTAGGAGTACGAGAACACAGAAAGTTGTGTTTTTAACTCCTCCAAAGGTTAAAATATACACACAAACAGAATGAGTCAACTAATTTTTCATACTTGGACTTTCTTATTTAGCATACCAAGTTTATGAAAACAGCAGAGTAATATACATAATATGGACAAAACAAATGAACTAAAAATAGCTTACTCAATTCAATAAATGTATTAATTCAAAAATCAAATTCAATAGACATTTTATTAGTATCTACTGTATGCTAAGCATTGGAATCAACCTCCAACAAAAGTTAAAGCAGAGGACACAGGTAACCTTGGGTATCCAGCGGTTAGGATTTGCCCCATCACTGCCAATGGCCCAATCGGGGGAACTAAAATCCCACAAGCCACAGGCACCAACGCCAACCCACACCACACCACCCCCCTGAAAAAAGCAGAGAGGACAATCTGGAAAAAGCAGAAGAGATTAAATGACAAGCAGGGGCTAACCATATTGGAATCTGAGTCTTAGAAAATGCTTTAGAGATGAAAAGTTGTCAATTACTTTCAACAGGATCCAGTATTTTTACTAGAAACTCCTAAACCTTCTATAAATATTATATTGTTTACGAGTTTGATGAAAAGTCCTGGGGAGGGGGGGTTGAAAATAAGCAGACTTCACACTGACAGGAAAAAAGCACAATTTAAAAGCTAATGTGTTCAGCTGCACAGTAAGTGGCAAACGATCTGACCAGAACCTTGGAATGGCCCAGGACCCTTTCTACAAATGCTTCCTGTCATAGCTTGCTGTTGTTTAGTTGTCACATCGTGTCAGACTCTCGTGACCTCATGGACTGTAGCCTGCCAGGTTCCTCTGTCCATGGAATTTCCCAGGCAAGAATACTGGAGTGGATTGCCATTTCCTTCTCCAGGGGATCTTCAAGATCCAGGAATTTAATCTGCATTGACAGGTGAATTCTTTACCACTGAGCCACCAGGGGAAGCCCCTGACATAGCTAGTTACCTTCAAATAGCTTCTTTCACTAACGGATTATTCTGTCTAATTCTAGCACAGAGTTTCTCAAATTACCTGTGACTGAAGGACCAGACTTTCAATTTCAATATGCAAGAGATGGGTTTTTGTAATGTAAAACAGAAATGTCAGAGTAATGTCAAATTTCTTCATTCCCAAATGTTTACTCTCAGTTTTTATGCTTACATCTTTGACAAGGAGATCCAACCAGTCCATTCTGAAGGAGATCAACCCTGGGATTTCTATGGAAGGAATGATGCTAAAACTGAAACTCCAGTACTTTGGCCACCTTATGCAAAGAGTTGACTCATTGGAAAAGACCCTGATGCTGGGAGGGATTGGGGGCAGGAGGAGAAGGGGACGACCGAGGATGAGATGGCTGGATGGCATCACGGACTCAAAGGACGTGAGTCTGGGTGAACTCCGGGAGTTGGTGATGGACAGGGAGGCCTGGCGTGCTGCGATTCATGGGGTCACAAAGAGTCGGACACGACTGCACGACTGAACTGAACTGAAAGTGAAGTCACTCAGTCGTGTCTGACTCTTTGCGACCCCAAGGACTGTAGCCAACCAAGTTCCTCCATCCATGGGATTTTCCAGGAAAGAGTACTAGAGTGGGTTGCCATTTCCTTTTCGAGGGAATCTTCCTGACCCAGGGATTGAACCAGGGTATCCTGCATTGTAGGCAGATGCTTTACTATCTGAGCCACTGGGGAAGTCCTTTTTGAACAAAGGACCCTGCATTTTTATTATGCACCCAGGAAATTATGGAGTTGGCTCTCGCTGATCCTCCAATCTCTCCAGGCAAAATGCTTCCAATGGATTTTTCTCATGGAGAGTCAATCAGAAATTCTCCTAAAATGTAAGAAAGGAGCCCACAAACCCAGACAGCCCACCCGCCACCCAATCCCTAAACACTGTGGTTGGAATATTTTTCCTTGCAGGCTTATCAGCCCAAAGTTGGCTGGCTGTCTTTTTCTGGTGGGTGACAACTGAAATGCAGGAGGAATGCACTTTCATCATGCCCTTACCATACTTTGCAATCCCCAGAATGGTTCTCCAGGGTAAATGGTGGCCAGGAATGGAATAACTAGGAATCAGAAAGAAGCCAGAAGTCTTTTTAAAGAGAAAAGGCAAGATTACAATGTAGCTTCCAGGTACTACTTAAAAAGAGTAATTTGAGCTATTATACACCAGGAGAGAATATAATAGAGCAGTGACAATAATTGTATTTGTCATGAAGTGTATGCTACTTAATTATAAAGTGGAAAGGGACATATAACTCTAAAATGTAATAAAACGGTACTTGGTCCAAGCATGAATTCTAAGTAGAGGTCTGGAAGCATACGCCTGGCTTGCTTGGCTGTGTCTTGGTTCATAAGCAGGCATAATCTCTCCAGCAAAGACGCCATAAAGACAAATGAAATACTGCTTCCGGCTCAGTGTGTTTTGGAGAAAAACATGAAATCTTAAAGACCAGCCATCAGACTTAGTGTTGTGATACTACTGATACCCAGAAAAGTGATGTTTGTTCTTCTGTCCATCAAAAGCCGTAGGAACTACTTAGACCTTATGGAATCATATCAAAGGATCTGGTCCTTCCTCCTTTCCTTCTCAAGAGCTGTGAACACAAAGGGTTGCATCTGGCCAAGACAAAATAATAAATCAGAGAGCCTCAGCACCCTGAGTTTGGAATGGAGCTTAAGGATCTGTTCCAACCTCATGGTTTACAACATCACTTCCTGCCAAGTGCAAGGCTATGACTCGGTTCCAATAAGGAATGGGGTCAGGGATCTTTGAGCCACACACTAGGCAAGAAAGAGAAGAGTTGGGATGTCACCAGGTAAACCTCACAGGCAAAGAGGATCTCTCTCTACAAGCTCATACTCACTCCCAGGGCCCACACAGACTGGGCAGCAGCTCCCATCAGGGATGAATTCCAGCTCCTGGTGTCCACACGTCAGTGGTGGGCATGGTCGGGGGGCACATCGGACTTCCCTGTGAGTGCAAGAGCATATGCTGCAAGAGGAGGAGGCCCATGCCGTCCCGTGCTGGGTGAAAAGAAAAGGAAGGATTACTGTGAGAACTTAGACTTGCATTTGAGCAAACAGAAACAAGCCTTCTCTTAAAGAAGTGAATGGCGGAGCTCCAATAAGACAGAAGAAAGCTCTAGGCTTATAAGGTTGAAATCAGAGTTTGCAATATTCCAAGGCAGAGACCAATTTAACAATTGATTTTTAATTTTCCTTTTAAAAATTTTATTTATTTTAGATGAAGGATAATTAATTTACAATATTGTGATGGGTTCTGCCATACATCAACATGAATCGGCCACAGGCATACATGTGGCCCTCTCCCTCCGTCCACCTTCCTCCCCACCCCAGCCCTCCAGGTTGTCAGAGCATAGGCTTTGGATTTCCTGTGTCATACACCAAACTCCCACTGGCCATCTGTTTTACATATGCTAATGTATATGTTCTCAATGTTATTCTCTCACATCACCCCACTCTTTCCTTCTCCCACTGTGTCCAAAAGTCTGTCCTTTACATCTGTGTCTCCTTGGCTGTCCTGCACATGGGATTGACAGTACCATCTTTCTAGATTCCATACATAGGCGTTAATGTACAATATTTGTCTTTCTCTAATTTCTTTCACTCTGTATAATAGGCTCTAGGTTCATCCACCTCATTAGAACTGACTCAAATGTGTTCCTTTTCACAGCTGAGTAATATTTATCCTTAAGATTTTATGTTTGAAAATTCCAAAAAAGCACAACAATGAAAGAAAAATCACCCCAATCTCATTGTTTAAAAAAGTTCTATGAGGACCAAAGTAAAATACACACACGTGCATCCATATCTACTGAATTCTTTACACCAGCTACATTATTTTCAGCAGCTCTCACTCCGATTGTTTCTTTTTTTGCCTTTTACCCTGATGAGTGTCCACACTCCCGTCTTCTCTCTCCCTTCCCCCAGTCTTCTCTCTCTCTCTCCTATCCCAGAGATCTTATGGTTCCAGGGAAGGTGAGATAGCCAGCAGAAGGCACCTGTCCAACCAGTTCTCCCACAAATTGTAGAGCCAACTCACTCCTGGTGTGAGTGCCCATCTACACACACCAAATGTTCCCGGTCCACTTTAGGCTAGGACACCACATTCCCAAAGCTGGCACTGTACTGACAATCTAACATAGCCATGCTTTGATACACAACATTTACTAACTACCAAAAGCACCTAAGGGCTTCCCTGGTGGCCCAGATGGTGAAAAACTGCCTGCAATGCAGAAAACCTGGGTTCAATCCCTGGGTTGAAGATCCCATGGAGAAGAGAATGGCTACCCACACCAGTACTCTTGCTGGAAATCCCACGGACAGAAGAGCCTGGCAGCTACAGTCCCTGAGGTTGAGAAGAGTCAGACACAACTGAACAACTAACACTTTGCAAAAGTAGGTAAATAAGCCAAGCTCAGAGGGCAGTGGAGAATCTCGAATGTAAAAAGCTACAAATATGTCAATTGTTTGGGGAAGCAGCTGTCAAAATATATTATGTTCTCAATGGCAGAGTGGAATGACGGTGGCCTTTTAAAAGATGTATGCAAAAAAGTGAGCTTAATCAATAAAGTTTCCTCCTGTAACATTTTCTTAAATAGTGCCTTCCTCTGCCTGTATTAAATGTAGTATATGATGAAATCTGATTCCGCACAAATCATATATAGGCTTCTATTAAAACCATCCCACGTTCTAGGTGCTCAGTCACCTAACTATAATCTGGGGATTTCAACTGTGTCGCTGAGAAGCATGGAAAATAAACACCCTCTTGCTACTCTTCAAGCCAGCATCCAGAATTTATTCACCCCCTCTCAAACACAAAAGAACTCTGTCTTACCTGAACAAGTCACTATGCCTTTATTGTGCAAATTGCTGCCAGGTTGCAAGCATGCCAAGTTTGACATTTGAGAATTACTAATAACCTGTGCTATTATTGTAACAATAATAGTAATAGGTTGTCACAGCCATCTAAATTTTTAGGAACCAAGTCCTTGCCTTACCATCATAAAGATTACTTTCCCAGGACCTACTGAGAGTACTAGAGGACAGAAACATAAGGAATGTACTGAGTTGGATGAACCAAAGTTTTCCATGGAAGTATATGTGTTCTCGGATCACAACTCAGTTCTCCCTGCCTTGGGGACTATAAGTGTGTCACCTAATCTTTCTAAATTGCAGTTTCCTGGTAGAGAAACCTGAAATGGTATGAAGATAACCTACTCACTTGGCTATTGTAAAGGTTGCAGAGGTAGTTGTTAAAGAGGCAGCAAGGGAAGTGGCACGGAGGAGATGCTTAACCCTTTCCCCATGAGTCCATGGCTTCCCTACTCCTTTTCACATCTATGTGCTGCCTGTGATCATGGCAACAGACCTGGATGCCAAGGCCAACTCCTCTTCCATCAATTTTTACTTCTCCTATAATTAAATATAAAACTTCAAATTTAGTACAGCATATAAATAAATGGGCAAGTCCACAATTGGCTAATAAACTGTTAGCTAATAAAACATAGCAGGCAATTGACCTTTACGCTTTAAAAGGCCTGAGCATAAAAGCAAAGGAAGAAATGGTAGGAGAAAAACTGATACATTCTGATGAGTTAAACTTTTAAAAGTCAAATGTATTGAATACATTGTAGAAAAATTTAAAAGGTAAATGACAAACTTTTAAAAAATGCAGATTATATTCATTAGAATTATACTCTAATATATAAAACCATTTACAAGCAATAAGAAGAGACTGGAGGTGAGATCAAAATGATAGAGTAGGCAGATTCTGAGCTCACTTCCTCCCATGGACACATCAAAACTGCAACTACATATAGAACAACTCTCTTTAAGAAAAACCTGCAGGCTAGCAGAACAGCTCTTCTACAATTAAGGATATAAATAAAAAACCTCATCAAGATTGGTAGGCAGGGACACATATCCCTGGAAGGGGACACATATCCCTGGAAGGGAACCCAAAAGCAGAATGGAATATCACAAACTTGGAGGACCTCCCTAAGGAGTGAGGATTTCAAGCTTGCTCTACACTGGGTCCCATAGCCCTGGGACCTGCTCTGGAAAGATGATGCCCCACAACTGGATTTGAAAACCCATGAGATGGACATCTATGAAAGCCAGAGAACTATAGGAAATCAAGACTCCCCCTTAAAGGGCTTGTGCACAAACTTACTCTCTCCGAGTCCCAGCACAGAGGCAGCAGTTTGAAAGTTGCCATTCTAGTCAGCCTGCTAAGGCAGCCCCAGCCCACCCTTGAGCCTGGGCCACTCCCACTCCAACCATTCCACCAACATGGCAACCCCAACCCAATCCAGGAGAGCCATGGCTGGTGTCCACTTCAGCTCTAGGCATCTTGCCAGGGATGCTTCAGCGCAGCCTAACAGGCCCTAAAACCTACCCCACCCCTTCTGCTCCACCCCTAACTGGCCTACCAAGGCCACCCAGCACATGAAACCTACATTGGAAACACTTCTACACAAGACCACAGCTCCAAGAGCAGGAGAGATAACAGTTTCACCTAATTCACAGGAACAGACACAGAAAATCAAATGAAATGAGCACATAGAGGAATCTGCTCCAAAGGAAAGAACGAGATAAAACCCCAGGGGGAAAAAAACTCTAATGAAATAAAGGTAAGGAAATTATCTGATAAAGAATTCAAAAATTTGAATTCTCTATTATAAGCATCCTAAAAATGTTTATAGAAATTAGGAGAAGAACAGCAGAAAACAGTGAAAACTTCAACAAAGAGTTAGAAAATATAAAAAAGAAACAATCAGAACTGAAGAATACCATAGCTAAAATGAAAAATACACTAGAGGGTGTCAAGAGCACTAGATGATATGGAAGAATACATAGGCAGCATGAAAGACAAACTAATAGAAGCCACCCAATCACTACAACAACAACAAAAAAGAATTTTTTAAGATGAGGATAATTTAAGGCAGTATCAAGCATGCCAACATTTGTATTATCAGGGTCTCAGAAGGAGGAGAGAGAAATAAAGGGGCAGATAACTTACCTGGAGAAACAATGGCTATACATTTCCCTAACATGGGAAAGGAAATAGCCTCAAACAAGATGAATCCAAAGAGATCCACACCAAGACATATCATAATTAATGGCAAAAGATAGAGAATTTTAAAGACAGCAAGAGGCATACAATGTATAATATTCAAGAGAAATCCCATAAGGCTATCAATTTATTTTTCAACAGAAACTTGGCAGGACATAAAGGAGTGGTGTGATATATTTAAAGTACTGAAAGGAAAAAACTCATAACCAAAATACTTGATACCAAGGCTATCATTCAGGATTGAAGGCAAGATAAAGAGTTTTCCAGACAAGCAAAAATCAAGGGTCCATCACCTCTAAACTGGCCCTACAAAAAGTGCTAAAGGATCTTCTTTAGAAGTAAAGATTATGACTAGAAACAAGAGAATATATGAACAAAAAAGTCTCATTGGTAAAGGCATATACATAGTAAAGCCAAAAGATCAACTACTTGAAAAGTAAGTAAAATTAAAAAAACAAACATTGGAAAATCAACCATAACTACAATTTGTAGTTAAAGAATAGACAGAGTGAAAAATGTAGAATATGACATTAAAAACATAAAACGTGTTGCAGGGGAAGTAAAAACCTAGTGTTTTTAGAATGTGTTCAAACTTAAGTGACTATCAGCTTAAAACCAACATATTTGTAAACCATACAGCTGATATAGGGTTAATATCCAAAACATAAAAAGAACATATACAACTCAATATTTAAAAATCAAATTACAAAATGGGCACAGGACCTGAATATTCGTTTTTCTAAAGAATGATGCAAAGATAGCCAACAGGATGGTGAAAAGATGCATGGCACCACTAGTCACAAGGGAAATGCAAATCAAAACCACAATAAGATATCCCTGGTGGCTCAGATGGTAAAGCATCTGCCTGCAATGCAGGAGACCTAGGTTCAATTCCTGGGTCAGGAAGATCCCCTGGAGAAGGAAATGGCAACCCACTCCAGCATTCTTGCCTGGAAAATCCCATGGTCAGAGTAGCCTGATAGGTTACAGTCCATGGGGTCGCAAAGAAAAGGGAACCTACATGTAATGTTGGCAGGAATGTAGTTGATATAGTTATTATGGAAAACAGTATGGAGATTTAACTTTTGAGGGAAAATTACAAATAAAACTACCATATGATTCAATAATTCCACTTTTGGTATTTACCTGAAGAAAACAAAAACACTGATACAAAAAGATATATGCACTCTAATGTTCATATCATTGGAACATTATTAATGACAAGATATGGAACAACCTAAGTGTCCATCAAGAGACGAACGGATAAAGAAGATGTCACACACACACACACACAAACGCCCACACACACACAAATATTACTCGGCCATAAAAAATGAAATTTTGCCACTTGCAAAATTTCTAGGATAGACCTAGAGGCTAATTATGCTTAGTGAAATAAGTTTGATAGAGAAAAACAAATACTGTATGATTTCACTTATATTAATATATGGAATCTAAAAAGAATAAACAAAACCAAGCAGAAACAGACTCAGAGATACAGAGAACAAGCAGGTGGTCATCAGAGCAGAGGGGGTATGGGAGAACGGGTGAAAGAGGCAAAGGGGATTAAGAATTACAAACTTCCAGTTAATAAATAACTCATAGGGACATAATGTACAGCATAAGAATATAGTCAATAATACTGAAATAACCTTGTATGGTGACAAATGGTAACTAGATTCACAGCAGTGATCGTTTTGTGATATATAAAAATATTGAATCACTTTGTTGTGCATGTGAAACTAATACTATATTGTAAGTACACTGTACTATATTTCTTAAAAAAGAAATAAAATCCCAGTGGAAAAAAAATAGCAACAAGCTTATAGAATATTCAACTTAAATATAGAACTTTATTAACTACAAAGAAATATTAATAAACTTAAATAATATATTTTAATATCAGATATGAGAAGTGTTTAAAATTCACAGTAGCTATTGTTAGTAAAGCTGCAGTGGAGTGGGACTCTCCTACACAGAGACTTGCCTCATGATAGCACCTGGAACAACTCTGCCAGGCGGCAACTACCCTAGGTAATCAGACTTGAAAAAAAGCTGTACTATTAGTAATATTCCCAGTGCATTTATTTTTAGACAGAGACAACTTAAAATTGAATTTTAATGACCGTAGATGTCACAGCTTCAATACTCAAACTCTTTAGATGCTTTGACCTACTAATTTCACTTTTAAGAAGTTATCTGAAGAAAATGATCAATGACACACAAAAAAGTTTGAATACAAAGAATTCCATCTCTTGTTCATTACAGTGAAATTGAAAATATTTTAGTGAATATTGGAAGCTACCCAAATGCCTAATAATAGGCACATAATAAATAATAAATCATGTTCTAATAATAATAAATAATAATAATAAATCACATTCTCCAAGAGTATGCTGGGGCATTATTTACTGCATGTTATATAAAAATCAAGCCATAAACTATACACAGAGTATAATTACAATTATGTGAAACCATGTATATCTCTTATCAGTCTACCCATCCATATTCACTACCATCTTCCCTCCTCCCTCCCCAAAATAACACTGAGGAAACAATAGTGGTTTTCATAGTTGGAGATAACTAGCGGATTTTTTTTCTGTTTGCATATTTTTTCCACACTTTTACCAATAAACTAACACTCACTTTGTCATCAGAGAGCAGAAGTACTGTTTAAAATATCTAATAAATCATTTATATATCTTAAATAAGTAAAATTTGAAAGCATCTTATAAAGTAATTAGAAGTGAACATCTTTACCCTACTAAAAGTTAAGAGATTGCTTCTAAGCATCCAGACATTAAAACAAGAGCTTGTTTCTGTTACTACTGAGAAACACTAGCTATCACTTCTCAAACATTTGCAATCATACCACCTCTCAGGCTGAGACCACAAAAATTAATTATAATAACAACCTGTCAATCACCAAAGTGTTTTCAACTGTAAGGTGAGAGGGTTTATATTAGCTCATCTCTTTGGTACCTTCAAGCTCTCCAATGATGTGAATCTATTATCTATCTCAAGAGACATAAAATTTAAGCAACGGATTCTCCCTTCACAATAAGCTTGAGAATTATGGGAATAACAAAGAACATTTGTCAGGGTGACTCCACTCTTGATGGCAAAGCCACAGAAGCCAGACAGTGATCCAAACTGAACAGAATGATGGAGAAGAATTACTCTCACCTCTCTGAGAAAAGTCACCTTCACTTTCATCTCCTACTCCTATTCCTAAATCAGTGACACCTTTCTCACCAGAAGGAAAGCAGAGATCAAGAGTTTGATACATGCTGATAGCTAGCTAGATCATAGGTAGATAGAGAAGTAGGCAGATAGATGGTAGATGGCTAGATAGATAGATAGAAAGATAGATGGATAGATAGATGACAGATAGGGGACAGATATTAATAGATGAGAGATAAACATATTTTTTTAACCTCACTGTGTTCTCGATAGTCACAAATGTTTTAATTTTCATGAGCACAGTTAACAGCAAAGAAAGCTCTGTAAAATCAAGAAATAATGCATATACAAAGCAATGCTCCCATAAGACCTGTGTTGTAGCTGTACCATCTCAACATCATTAATTGCTTTCAGAAACATGAGACTTTGACACGGGGCAAAAGCACATTCTGCAGACAACATCTTAGACATATTCTTTTGCACAGCCAAATAACAAGTCGGGTTGGCTGTTGACTTAAGTCCAAAGGAAAGATACGGTCATAAAGTATTTGCCTGGCTTACAGACAGAACAAACAAAACTAATTTTTCTTTATATAATTTGTTCCTGTTATGATGTTATAGATCAAGAATACTAAATATCTGGGGATGTTTGGTGCATATGGTAATTACATCCTCTACTTTGATGAAAACAAGGCTGCAGAATTCAATAGTCATCTCTTCCCTCACACACATAAATTGGATCTCCTTTTAGCCTCACAGCAAGGCAAAGCAAGCAGACTTCTTCCACGCTCCTGTGCTCAATCTGATGCGGGCACTGGGGCATTACTGCCTGCCACCTTTCTCTTTCAGCGAGTCTCCAAGCACCACCTTCTCAGACAGGACATTATCTGGCGCTGAGATCAAATTAGTAAAGAGGAAAAGAGGTTAAGGTCCTTTCTCCCCTCTTTCACAGGCTAATTTGTGGGGAAAAGACCAGGGAAAAAGCATTCCAACACTCTAGGAAAACATATTTCAGGCTTGTCTTCCTAACTGGTTGGCAAGGCTGGGCAGAGATCCAAAAGCTAATTTGAAAGGATAGCTTTGGGAGGTCATGGATGAAATCGTCTCCCCAAATGCGACTGTAATAAGCCCATGCAAAACTCTTAAATAACCTGGAGTCGGCCAAAAGGCTCAAGTGTTTTTCTCACTCCAGGGAAGATGGGGCTTGTCTGGACTTGCTGGAACACCAGCCCACAATGTCAGAAAAAGAGGTCCCCTCATGAGGCGAAGTTGTTTCATTAAAGGCGGCCTTGTCGTGCCATCCTGAGCTCAACCCAGTCTGATCTCCTTCCCTTCAACTCTATTCTCTGGGGATGGCATTGCTGTAATAGATTCTCTTCCCGCTACACTTACTCTACCCTAAAGCCACTTCTAAATCTCTCTTTCAGGGGAAAGCTTCCACTTCACCACTGCAAAGCTCTCAAAATATCAGGCTATTTTATATCTACAGGGAGAGAGACTCCATAACCCGCCCTATGGGATGCAAGCCAGAGGCTAAAGAGAGGATTACCGACGTTCAACAGGAGAAGCGGTGCTCTGGAAACTGCTTTCTAAAAGAAGCCAAGGGAGCAAAACAGAAAAGGCTCCAAGATTCAGGAACAATCCTAGTGATGCAAGTGACAAGGGGAGATTCAGACCCAACACAGGCAAGCATTTAACCCACTCAAGGAAATGAATAACATTAAGAAGGATTTGGCAAGCATCTAAAAAGGTGAAGAAAGAGAGGAAAGAAGAACAGAAAAACAAGAAACACGATCATTTTAAATTGATTAAGACTGAAAGTAGAGGATTTTATCTCAACTTTAAAAAAGCCGTTCTTCTATTTCTATTTGGAGAAGTAGACCACTAGGGATTTGTTTTTCTCCTTCAAACTACAGTTCCTGAAATCCAGCCTTCTCAGTTACATTAAGTTGCAGAAATATAATTATAACACTTTCTGGGGGAGTAGATTCTGCAAGTTGCATATGGGAAAACAAGCAAGCACGCTGTTTTAGCCAGTTTAAAGCTTTCTGTGTGCTGTGTTAGAAGAGAGGGGTGAATTGCAAGGGAGGCGGGGAGAAGAAGGACTTTCAAAACTCTTTCTGAAAAAGTAGAAAGTCAGCAGATTTCTAACTAACCCATCTGCAGATCTGTGGTCCTTGAGCCACCCGCCAAACAGGTCAGGTGGTCAAAGATCAATGCGCCCGTGGGACAAGGATATGGATAAGCTGGAGCAGGATTTACTCATTGCTTGAGTCCTGATGTTTATTGAGCACCTACTCGGGGAAAACTTCAGTGCCAAGAGTCAGGTTAGGTGGGGGGTAAGGAAAATATTGCCACAAAATATTGTCAATGTTCTCAGAAATCTTAAATCCAGAAAAGAAGATCTCACAAGTGCAAGAACAGAAGACGAGCAAGCAAATGACAAGTGTCATTAGAGAGGCTATGCAAAGAGTAATTGAGGTCCTCTGTCCCAAGTCCCTGGTACCCGCCTCTTACTTGAATGTTTGCTGTTCCTCCAGATCCTGGACTTATTTTACATCCTAGGGCTCCCTCACTTGAAAAGTTCAGCTTGGGAGTTTTGACCTTCATCTATACACCTGTTTGCATCATTATGAACTTTCATTAATTCCAACACCAGCCTGCCCTGCAGCATCTTCCATTTCATAGGAGGTCCTCTAGCGTGGTTTCCACCACCCTACATGACACAGACTGAATCACATGCATGCACAGTCAGGTGCTTCAGTCATATTCAGCTCTTTGTGACCCTATGGACTGTAGCCCACCAGGCTCCTCTGTCTTTGGGATTCTCCAGGCAAGAACACTGGAGTGCGTTTCCATGCCCTCCTCCGGGGATCTTTGCCACCCATGGATCGAACCCACATCTCCTGCACTACAAGCAGATTCTTTACCGCTGAGCCACCAGGGAAGCCCTCAGTCAAGCAGCACAGGGTGACACACGGCATGAAGACACAGATCCTACCATTCGGATCACACACCACGCTATTATTCGGCAGCACACTGTGCTGACGTGAAAGAGTGGCTTCCTCGAGTGGGCTAAGTGAGGTGATCCTGTCCCCGGGGAATGTGCACTGTCCCCGCTGAGTTTTAGGTATGCACCCTGAATAGCAGCCGAGACTGGTATATCAATTCTGGCTAACCTATGCTCTCTGCTGAAATGGTAGAGACACTAACTTGGAGAAAGTTTTATATGAGGTGGAAGATGAAGATTAAAGCAAAGAGTGTCTTTCTATCACACTCAGCTTCACCTGCTGCCTCAAGGGAGTATGCCAGCATGAGTGGAGATGAACTGTAGCCATCCATTTTCAAAATTTCTATTATAGTCCTTGCAATGGTCCTTTTAAACCAGTATTTAACATCTCTAAGCTAATCCTGCAGGATCTGGAATGAGAAAGTGTAATAAAAGAACTTGAGGGTTGATTCCTAGTATTGTGGTGCTATGGGTTTCCCAGGTAGCCCCAGTGGTAAAGAACCCTCTTGCCAATGCAGGAGACTTAAGAGACTCGAGTTTGATCACTGAGTCAGGAAGATCTCCTGGAGGAGGGCATTCTCCCCTGCAGAATCTTACGGACAGAGGAGCCTGGCAGGCTACAGCCCATACGGTTCCACAGAGTCGGACACGATTGAATCAACTTAGCATGCATGCACCGTGGTTCTAAATGAGGGGAGTAGGCATTTTCATTTTGCCCCTCTCCCCAGGGAAAAGACGGCCACACCTACAGACAGTTCTGGTTGTCAGGACTGCAGAGGATACTAACAGGTGATGGGTACAGAGAGGCTGAAGATGATGCTAACCATCCTACACTGCAGAGAATGGTCCTCATCACAAAGCCTAATGTGTGCAAAGAGCTGAAGTTTACAAACTCCACGCCTAATGAGGAATCAGAAGACCAGGGCTCTAGGCCAAGTTATAACACCTATTGGTAATATATAGGGCCAGTATCTCCCATTCTTTGCAATTCAACTCTTCCATCTTTAACACAGGAGTCATCTACTCAGGGTTGTTCATAAAATCAAGTGAAAGATTTATGTGGTACACAAAGGCAAGGTGGCCTTTTATCATTCAGTATTACAACTTCTTCATCATCAACATTCTCAGACTACCCTTTAGACAGACACAAATTCAATCAGCAAATATTTACCGGGCCTCTGAAATAATAGGACAGTTTTAATCTTATCCAAGAAACCTAAGTGCCCACGGAAAGTCAAATAAGCCTGAGGTCCTCCCTAGCCCAAAGGAGAAAAAAATCCTCTCTTGTCAACACAAGTTTAGCATTCAGCTTTCCTTTGTCAATGATCTATAGACAAGGAATCAACCACAGGTTAGAAAATACTTACCCCGTGAATTTTCTTTTCATGATGGCAAGATCCAGGCATCCTTGGCACACATTCGGGGCAGCACTGGTTGGCGGGTATTTGAAGCACTTCCCCCTGAACATTTAAAAGCAGCTCAGTGTAAAATAGCAGCAATGAACACAGTCATATCGAATTCACTAAATCTCATGAGTTGCCACGGGTGACAACAATAAACAGGATAACCAGAATACACTAACAAAAAGGACTCTCTGTCATGATGAGCTTCTCTCAAAGCTAAAGAGCACCATTGTGAAAGTGGGTTCCTTGAAAATGGTCTACACCTTTTCACATGTAATGAAGGATTTTCTTCACTAGAAATATAGAAATGCTCCATGTGAGTGTCAGACCAGAAAAGCAGTTGGGGTGAAAGAAGAGCTGTATTTCCCTGTAACGGAGAAGACTTGGGCGGCGTTAGCCACAGAGTTGGCAGGTCTTCTAACATGTTATAGAGGCCTTATGGAGCCAGCAATGGGCGGGCTGTGGGGAGGAGGGGAGGAGAGGGTGAGGGGGAGCTGGAGTTCTAATGCTGACGTTTACCTGGGGCAGAGTAGCAAAGCGCAAGGGGCAGGTGATGGAAGGACAGAGCTGGGAGAGGAAACAGCATCTCTGGGGAGGTATCACATGTACTGTGGGTATCCGGATAGAATTCCTGGGCGCCAATAAAGATCTACATTGTTTAGCAAGGCCTCTGCTGTTGCAATTGTGTTTCTTATCAATACATGATGCTTTCAAGAACAGACATCCATATGATACTCCAGGATTTACTGGGAAGTTGTCACATGTTAACTAACCATCTATTTGCCACTGTGAGGATCTGTTTATCTAAGATGATTAAAACTGTGGCACGTATGTGGGTCTTTGGGGCTTAATGATCCTTCTAGACCTTCTGGGGACTTTCCTGGAGGTCCAGTGGTTAAGAGTTTGTGCTTCCAATGCACAGGTCACGGGTTCAATTCATGGTCAGGGAACTAAGATCCCACATGCCACATGGCATGACCCCCACCCCACACACACAAAATAATAGCCTTCTAGACCCCTGGATTTATCCTGCTCTTCCACTTAGCATTTTCTCAAGTCTAGAAATGTGGCAGAACAGGTAATTAGTGATTTTGATCAAAAATGGTGGTAAGAGATCCTGAATTAACCAGGAAATCATGACCTATCCACAGATTAAAAGTCTACAAAGAATTCAGCTGATAGACTCAAAACATTTCATGTGTTTTAATATTTCTTTGCTACTTGGGGCTGTGGCCATTAAAAAGAATTGTACCTACAATAGAATGTTAATTGTACATACAACAATTACAAATACAACTAGAAAAGGCAACCCACTCCAGTACTCTTGCCTGAAAAATCCCATGGACAGAGAAGCCTGGTAGGCTACAGTCTATGGGGTTGCAAAGAGTTGGACACGACTGAGCGACTTCATTTTCACTTTCACTTTCAAATATGTATATTCTCCACCCAATAAAGTGGGTGGAGAATAAAACTATGATTTCACAACTATTAATCCACTAAACAGATAAATACACGAGTAACAGAGATCAACAATTTCTTATTTGCTTAATAAAGGATAAAACATATGGCGTGGATTTTTATAAAATTGTGTATACAGTGCAACATTAATGACTACTCACAAAAGTGCCCTCTGAACCCCAAGTAGAACCTATACTTATCTAACTTCCACTGAGACACTAAATATAGAAAATACATTAACCTAAATTCCAGTGAGCATATAGATTTAAAATGAGATAATCCAAGTGTTGTTTATATTCTCATATGGAAGCAGAGAGAAAGGCAGGCAAGATGGAAGACTTCAAGGGATATTTTAGCCCCAAATTAGTTGTCTTTGATTTATATATCAGATTTGATTTATATATTTATATATCTATCCTCAGATTTGCCCCTCAAAACTCATTTTATGAATATAATATTCTTTATTTGTGAGTACATGTTCCCTATTTTGAGTGTTGACCTATTGACTTTCTGTGGGAACACAAAAGAGGTGATTGGGGCTAAAGGAGGAGGGAAGAGTTTGCATGTGGGACTTGGAGAACGAAAGATAGGGAGTTCTTGCCTGTAACCACGCACAGCTGCCTGAGTTGTCGGATGGATGGAACACATACGCCTATTACCCTGCAGGCTTTTCACTGAGAGCTTAAGAAGAGGAACCAACTAACAATAATGATGATGATCATGGGATAATCACAGCTAAAACAGAGTACTTAGAATAGCCAGATACTGGTCTAGGCATATGATACATATTTATATGTACATGTATATATATAATTTATCACAACAACTTGATTAGGTAAATACTCTGCATTGAAGTTTGCAGCCAAAAATCTCTCCATACATTAATAATACAGTACCCCTTTTCATGGCATTGTCCTCTCTGTATATATATTCTTCTGAAATCCTGAAGGTTGGCTCCAGGCTAGACAGTTAATATTCTAAAAGCCTCTGTTCTCATTCCTTCAATTTTTCTCATATCTGTCTGTCTCTCTCTGACCTTTTTCTTTGACTCTATAGCTAGCTATTCTATATGTATACAGGATAAGAATACAAAATCTATTATATACAATGATATGACAAATAGATGATAGAGAGAGATACAAATATTAAACAGAACTACAATTGACATTAGGTTATTTCCAGTTAATTCAGGAGCAAAACATAAATGGCAAAATAGATTTTAAAATTTTTTAAAAAATGATAGGAATCCAAAGTACTAATAATAACAACTATAATTTAGCTTAGGGTACAATGGCACTGAAGAATTGATGCTTTTGAACTATGATGTTGGAGAAGACTCTTGAGAGTCCCTTGGACAGCAAGGAGATCAAACCAGTCATTCTAAAGGAAATCTGTCCTGAATATTCATTGGAAGGACTGATGCTAAAGCTGAAATTCCAATACTTTGGTCACCTGATGCGAAGAACTGACTTCTTGGAAAAGACCCTGATACTAAGAAAGATTGAAGGCAGGCAAAGGGGATGACAGAGGATGAGATGGTTGGATGGCATCACCAACTCGATGGACATGAGTTTGAGTAGGCTCCAGGAGTTGAGTAGGCTCCAGGGAAGCCCAGCGTGCTGCAGTCCATGGGGTCGCAAAGAGTCGGACATGACTGATCAACTGACCTGACTGACAATGGTGATTCATTAACTTGTGCCATGAACTCATGTAAGTCTACCCATCAGGTGTGTAAAACAGCATATGCACCTGAGAAGCACAAGGGAAAACATGGTGGAGTAGAAATTACATTGACTCATGAGCCAGGAACGAAGGTTCTTGTCAGGGAAGTGCCACTTACTAGAGCTGTATGTTTGAGCAAATGACTAAAGAGCGAAAAAATCTGTTTTTTTTGTCTACAAAATGAGAAAGTCTGATGATCAGTTTTAAAGGGTTTTTCTAGTTATATCACTCTGTTTCCCCCACTCTCCAAATCTTCAATTTCTCTCTCTCTTCAAGGTCATTCCCCTTTGCCTCACAAGGTGATCATAGTAATATCAAGTTCATAGAAATATCAAAAGCCAAAAAAAAAAAATACTTCTCCTTCCCTTGTTTGGTTATTTTACAAATATGGATTAAGTGTCTTCTGCGTGCCATGCACTGTGCTGTTTGATAGGCTACATATAGTGAAGAGGACAGTTGCTGCTCTCAAGGAGCTAAGAGTCTGGAGGAAGAAGCAAACAAATACACAGACATTTGTAGTCTGGTCAAGGGCAGTAATAAGGGCAAGCACAAAGCACATGGCAACACCCAGGAGGCTTGATGACTGGGGACGGAGGTTCAAAGAAACTTCCCAGATGTGGTGGTGTGCACCTAATGTCCCATTTCTCTCTTCCATTCTCAGTGAAGCTCCCTGAAGGGTAGCCGGTACTTGGCCATCCAAGGCCCACTATCCATCCACTCCTCCAGCCTCTGTAATACAGCAACCACGCCCACCACTTCACTGACACCAACTTCAGTGGGACCACCAGTGGCCAACATGTTGCCAAACTCAGTGAAACATATTCAATTTTTTCACACTTTCTCTCTGTCGTGGGATTAACACTGTCGATATAAACTCCTTCTGGAAACACTCTATTCTCCTAGCTATCACAACATTCTTCTCT
Organism: Aepyceros melampus; assembly: GCA_006408695.1. NCBI lineage: Eukaryota > Metazoa > Chordata > Mammalia > Artiodactyla > Bovidae > Aepyceros > Aepyceros melampus. Next base: position 139,061 of record SJXQ01002410.1, on the reverse strand, counting down.
CTTCTGACCATTTCCTACCCTTTACCTCTCTGACCATGTCTTCTTAATCTTCCTAAGTTTCTTCTCTTATGTTCATCTTCTCTTTAATGACAGTGCTACCCAAATCCTGTCTTTGATCTTCTATTCTTTTTTCACACAACCTCTTTGGATGAGATCACTCATCCTAAAAGTTTGCACTCCTGTGTTCCTCCTACTGATACCCACATTATATCTCCAACTCTGGGCTTCCCAGGTCATTTTAGTGGTAAAGAATCAACCTGTCAATGCAGAAGACCCAGGAGATGTGAGTTTGGTCCCTGGGTCAGAAGGATCCCCTGGAGTAGGAGATGGCAACTTGCTCCAATATTCTTGCCTGGAAAATTCCATGCATGGAGGGCTACAGACCGTGAGGCTGCAAAGAGTCAGACATGACTGAGCATAGCACATGCTTCTCCTCTGAGCTTTACAGTCACATATCCGGCTGCCTGTTGAACATATCTACCTTTCTCTTCCATGAACACTTCAAACTCAATGTGTCCAAACTGAAATTATCATTTTGTTCCCAGATTGGATTCTTTTCCTCATTCTCCTATATTCATTGAGTTTGTGGCTCTGCTAACCAATTAGTCATCAACTCATAAATATGAAAGTCATCTTTCCTTTTTCTTTCTCTCACCCTCCTACTTCATTCAGTTCTGCTAATTTTTTCCTTAAATATTTATCAAATCTACCCTTTCCTCTTTTTATTATTTATTTGGCTGCTCTAGGTCTTAGTTGCAGCACACATGATCTTTAGTGCTGCATGTGAAATCCCTGACTAGGGATCAAACCCAGGCCCCCTGCACTGGGAGCATGAAGTCTTAGCCACTGGACAACCCTGCCCTTTCTTAACTCCTACACTACCAGTGCTCTGATTCAGGTATTCACCCTTTCATCTGGATTATTCTCACAACCTTTGAACTGATCTCCTTATCTCCAATACTATGCATTATCTTTGAAAAACCAGAAAGATTTTTCCAAAAGTAAAGTGGGCCATCCTACACACATGCCTTAAAACCTTCATTTGTATTCTACCAACTTAAAAATAAAATTCCAAGCTCCACAGTACAGCATACAAAGCTCTCCATAACCTTGAACTTACCAACTCTCTAGCTTCATCTCTCCTTCAGTCAGTCAAAAGATATTTATTGAGTGCTTACCACATGTCAGGTGCAATTGTAGGTGCTGAGGATACACAGCGAATAAAAGAGACAGTAAACAGGAACTTTCAGTAAAATATAGAGTATGTCCAGACAGTAGTTAGTGCCAAGAAGAAAAATAAAGCATGGAAAAGAAACAGGAAATATGTGGTAGGGGTGAAGAACTGCAATTTCATATAGAATGGTATTCAGGCAAGACTTAGAGAAAGTCAAGGATTAAAATAGATAAATAGATGATAGATAGATAGATGGATATTTAGTCACTAAATTTTGTTTGACTCTATTGTGACTCCATTGACTATAGTCCACCAGATGCCCCTGTCCATGGGATTCTCCAGGTAAGAATACTGGAGTGTGTTGCCATTTCCTTCTCCAGGGGATCTTCCTGACCCAGGGATCGAACTCATATCTCCCTCACTGTAGGTGGATTCTTTACCACTGAGCCGCCTGAGAAGACCCAGATAGAATTTCAGGGAAAAGAGCAGAACACAAAGGCCTTAATGGCAGAAGTATGCCTGGCAGAAGCATTTCCTGGACAAATCCAAGGAATAGCAAGCAGGCTGGGTGTCTGAAGCAGAAAGAGCAGGGAGAGGAATCAATTGATCAGAAGGCTGGCTTTGTGGTAGTAAAGAATCTGACTGCCAATACAGCTTCTCTGGGCTCAGTCTCTGGGTCAGAAAGAGTCCCTGGAGAAGGAAATGATAACTCACTCCCATATTCTTGCCTGGCACATCTCCTGGACAGAAGAGCCTGGCAGGCTACAGTCCATGGGTCGCAAAGAGTTGGACTTAACAACTAAACAAAGCAGCAGCACTTTAAAGGACACTGTGAGGAGTTACTCAAAGTGAGAAGAGAAGCCATCAAAAGCTATTGGAGGGACTGAAGGAGAAAAGCAACATGATCTGACTTAAATTTTAATAGGATCCCCCCTCAACTGCTATATCAAGATTACAGTGAAAAAGGCCAGTACAAAAACAGTGAAACAAGTGAAGAGGACAGTGGAAGGATGCAGGCAAAAAATGACAATAAGTAAAACCAAAGTAAAAGCAGAGAAGGTGCATCTGAAATATACTGTTTTATGAAGAAAAAGCTGGGAATCTGCCAGTATACTGGATATGGGATGTAAGAGAAAGTGGGGAGATGATGCTACATTTTCTGACCTGAGCAATGGGAAGAAAGGAGTTGCCATTTGTGGAGACAATTCATGAGATGAGCAAATTAGGAAAGGACAAAATCATACTTGGTATAGAACAAGGGTCAGAAAGATTTTTTGTAAAGGGCCAGACATATTTTAGCCTTTGAGGTCATATATGGTCTATACCCCAACTACATAACTGTCATTGTAGGACAAAAGCAGCTGGCTATAGGTAATACTTAAACAAATGAGTCTGCCTGTGTTTCAATAAAGCTTTATTTATCGATACTGAAAGTTGATTTCATGTTAATTTCACATCACAAAATACTATTCTGTTGGTTTGTTCCAACCATTTAAAAAGGTAAAAACCATTCTTTGCTCACAGGTCAAAACAAAAAAATGCAGCAGGCCAGGTTTAGTCTGTTGACCCCTGGTAGAGAACACATCCAGGTTTCAGCAGCACTTTCTATGTCTTCCAACACTCAATTCAAGGCTTCTTCCATGAAACATAATTATTCACATGAAGTGGAGGAGGACATGTCTTCATGGCCCTTATAAAACCAGCTCAAATTCTGACATGAGTTACTCAGTGAGCAAAATGGAGAGCTTTTAAGGAGTACTCACTCCATAAAATAGAAAGCCCCAGAACAGACAACAAAATACTACCAAATTTACCAACATTCAATGTACACTCAGCTTCCCAGAAATATAGCCAAGAAGAAATCTAGGAATACTATTAAAGGGATACAGAAACTTCACTCTGATGTTAGAAATAAACAGAACCTTCTTAGCATTAGATGGCATAATGACTCAAGAATAATTATTAGGGATGGGGAGGGAAAACTCACTCTAGAAAAATAAACTGTGCTTGTGAAACTGACAGAAAGCTTTTTAAAGAAAATAATTGGTCTTCTCCAGGGAGTTTCCAATGTTCGGATTTGAAGCTTAAATTTTTTTGTTGTTTGTAAGCAGATTTACTTTAAAAAGAAAAGAGTCAGTATCCGGGGAGAAAAAATTCCAACAGAATAGATATATAGTGAAAAAGTAAAAATAAAGCAGTTTAATAAAGGAGAAATGAGGAAATATCCCACACACATTTGGTTAAACACCAGGAGATTTCTTGATTAAAGTCTATCCTATGATCCTAGGTAGCCCAATGATACAGTCAGTTGCACAATAAACACTGTCTTTAGAAAGTCATCTTCCAGAAGTCAATCCTGACTTGCAATGCATTCAGTGGCTTGTAAAATGGTGTGGCTAGTATCAGTAGCTATGGCAATTGTCAGATCCAGGGAAGATCTCTGGACAGCAGCTTCTTAACTGCATAATCATATTCACCTGCCTAAAATCTCCATGCTACACTTTTCATTTCTGTAAAGTGGGGATATAGATACCTACTCCATAGAACTTCAAATGGGATAACACTTTAAATGGGGTAACACTGTAAGACCTTTAAGTTTTAACCTTGAGTGCCTGATTCAGAGTAAATGTCCAACACACAGAAATTAAGACATTCTTAGAAATGATATCTAAAACTGTCTCCTGTATTTCCTAAACTTTGCAATTAGAGGTTGTGATAAATGTCAAAACCAAATGACTAAAAAAATGCAAACACCCTACTCTTTCCCAGCTTTACATTTAGAAAACAATTAGGACACCATACCTTCTCAAAGGCACACTGAGGGTTTCTGCAAACAGCGGGTTTGCAGATAACGATATCGCCATGGCAACGGCAGTTCTGGCATGAATCGGGCTTCCAAATGGTGGCATCCTGCAAAGAAGCATAAGCTCTGAGTTAAAAACTGATCAGTCAAGGTAGGAGCACACAGAAGTGGTGCCATCAACAGCCCCACAGCCTGAACATTTAAAAGGCAAAGGAAAGTCATAGGCACATGCAGAGCTTGCTGGGTACTGATTAAACCCCAAGAAGCTATAAAAGCAGCCTAATCCATTTCACCACAGTCAACCCACGTAGCCAAAGACAAGGGCATGCAGCAGAGAGCTGTCAATTCCCAGAGTAAAAACAATCGATTGGACTGAAATCTCAGGAGGACAAGCTGCTCCCTGACTTGAGGTTTCTCTGTGCTGCTAACTAGCAGAAACCATCAGAGTGTGTCCAGAGACGCTTGGACTAGCACTAACCAGCTTCTTAAGAGCAGCTTTTGCCATTGGGTACTTTGAGCACCTCACACTTCACTTCCCAGTTCTTTGGTACTAAATCTGCTCACACTCAGCTATTCCACAGCTCACCTTTACCTCTGATAGGATAAAGTGTAGACCCATCCCTGGCCCTTGCCTCTTGCCCTAGCCTCAGCAAATCTGACAGTTCTGAGACTTCTGTCTGTCCACGCTAGATGGTCAAGCCATTGGGCAGTCCCAGCCTCCTTTCTCCTGGCCTCATGGCTTATCTTATTCCTGGTTCCCTCTTCTCCTTGACTCTCCCAAAGAGAGCTTGCAAACCAACACACTTCTTCAAGTCTCAGCCTCAGAGTGAATCATTTCCTAACCCTTAAGCCTATGCACTGCGTCCTCCACTCCGGTGTGACTCTTCTGGTTCTCTGGAACCCCACTGTCTCTTGTACATGTTGCTATACTTTTACGGCACTCACAAATCCCTGTTATCCTGCCCAGACCAGACTGTGAACACTCCAAAGTAGGCAGGTCCTGGGCCCGGCACACTGGAGGTCTTTCTACACCAAATGTTCACGGTGTATAAGTCGCTTAGTGAAGGTTTTGTCCTCCTTTCTATACTTCCTCATCCTTTTGTCCTCGAATAACTGAAGCACTACTCAAATACATTGGAGAGAAGTAAGGGAAAATTCTAAACTCTTGATAGAGTCACAAACTGTTAGCACTAACCTGAACTGGGATGAGCTGGGAAAAGCATGGGTTTTAGTAAAAGATACTATCACACAAAGGCAGACACCAAAAGTGACACTTCACTTCTGCTTCAACTTGGCTACACTATGGTACCTAGCTGCTTGGTCAAACACAAGCCTAGATGTTGCTATGAAGATATGTCATGGATGTGATTAACATTTATAATCAGTTAAGCAAAGGAGATTACTGTCAACAATGTGGATGAACCTCATCCAATCAACTGAAAGCCTTAAGAAAAAAACAAGGTTTCCTGAAGAAGAAAGACTTCAGCCTCAAGACTGCATCACAGAAATTCTGCCTGAGTTTCCAGCCTGTTGGCCTGCCCTACAGGCTTCAAACTTGCCAGTCCCCACAATCATATGAGCCAATTCCCTAAAATAACTTCCTCCCTCTACTTTTCCCTCTTTCTTTCTCTTCCTCTCCCCACTCTCATACATATGCATATGGTTGGCCATAACATCTTACGGAAAAAACCCAAATGAACTTTTTGACCAACCTAATATATATGTTTCCTACTTGTTCTGTTTCTCTGAAGGACCATGTCTGAGATGCCAACACTGGTACAGACTTACATGGACTGTGCATAACACTCTCAAGGAAAAATGAAGTCGTCCTTTGTGTTCAGAAATGTTAAATGTATAAGCTTTTAGGGAATGTGCTTCAAACTTCAAGTGATAGAAGAAATATAAAACCATCTGAGGTGAGATGACATTCCCAGTGCCTAATTCATGAAAAACTTGAATTAAAGTAAATGCATACTGGAACCTGACTTGGAATACCTCTGAATTTCTTTCTCTTTATGTTATAGCACATTCTTCTGAAATGACAATTGGGTGCCAACCACAGTCTACTCTTAACCCAAAAGCAATGACAAATAGGTGAGGAGGAAAAAAGAAATTCATTCTCAAGCACAATGTAATATATGTTCCCTGCTGATTTAAGAAAATAGTATCAGTTTCAGGATACAGATGAAATAAAAATGACAACTTCATGAAGTCAGCAGCTGCTGTTTATTGATCACGTATCCTGTGCTGCCAGGAAGTGCTGGTAGGAGAAGGCGCTTGCGGCACTGGAAGAGGCTGGCCTTGATCATCTTCCTGGCCTCTGCCATCACCGGAGAGGGCTGAACCCAGAGGAGAGGGAAGTCAGTGTGCATCAGTACTTCGTGAAACTCTTCCAGAAACAACAACCCTACGAAGCTGGCACTGTAATTATCACGACTATTCCAACATGAGGAAACAAGATGTGAGAGATTGAGCAATTTGCTCAAGTTCATAAAGCTGTCTGAGACCTAAGAACCCAGACTCTGAAATCAGGCTACTGGATTTGAATCCTGGTGTCACCAGTCATTAACAGTGAGCCCATTTTATCAAGGTTTCCATGTCCCAGGTTCCTCATCTGTAAAGCAGATAAAGAACTAAACTCATAGGGTTCGTGAAAAGATCAGATGAGACAATGTGCTTAAAGAGATTTGAACAGTGCCTGGAACTTATCAAAGGCCCATTATTTATTTTTAATGTAATTTATTGTTATTCCAAATTCTTCCTACAATATCATAGGCATTCAGCAAGTATCTTTCTAAACATTTCCTTTTCTTGGAGTGAAAATATTCCCCTAAGGACCTTGTCTTTCCCATCTTCCCACTACAACCTACACAGGCAAAACAGAGTGAAGCTGTTATTTAATTAGCACCCAAGCATTGAAAGGGCTTCCCTGTGGTTCAACTGGTAAAGAATCTGCCCCTGGGTTCGATCCCTGGGGTGGGAAGGTCCCTTGGAGAAGGGAATGGCTACCCACTCCAGTATTCTGGCCTAGAGAATTCCACGGACTGTATAGTCCAAGGAACTGCAAAGAGTCATATACAACTGAGCAACTTTCACTTTCACTGGAAAGACCCAGGAAGCTGCATTAGAAGAAATGAATGAATCCATAGATTGCATTTTCAAAACCACTTAGGTCATTGGAAAAGCATTTGTAACCATGAACCCATCTTCCTTTTCACTCAGACCTCAGATGACCACACCAGTTCCAGGTACTCGCTTCAACCCAGGATGGCTCTAAAACTCCCTCCATTCTTACACCAGGCATTAAGTTCCTCCCCACACCTCAACTATTTCCTCAGTGACCCTAGACCCCAAAATGGTCCATTATACCTTTTAACAGCTTTCAACCACTGGACGCAACTCACTCAACTCAATAGAATGTCCTAAAAACATGGAATATTTTTTCACTTTCATTTGTAGAAACATGATTTTTCAATATCTTAATTAAAAACTAAATTTCTGGGCCCGGGGAGCATTCCTGAATTTGTTCACATATCTGTATTCCCTCCAGTATGCCACTTCCAGGAAGGAGAGCTAGCTTTATTCCTCTGTGTATAGCCCCTCCACTAAGCACAATTACTGAGTCGGCTGACTTCATTAGTGAACAACCTGAATAGTTACTAATCCTGAAGAAAATTTCTTTCCCCATGACTTGAGATATCCCAGTTAGGATGAGAGGTCTTGAGAAAACAATATTTCAGTGACATTCACTACAAAATCCCCATAATGTTGAAGCTTAATAGTTCACTGGAACCAAACTACAAAGACTTCCCTGGTGGCTCAGATGGTAAAGAATCTGCCTGCAATGCAGGAGACCTGGGTTTGATCTCTGGGTTGGGAAGATGCCCTAGCAAAGGAAAGAGCAATCCACTCCAGTAATCTTGCCTGGAGAATTCCTTGGACAGAGGAGTCTGCAGGCTACGGTCTGTAGGGTAGCAAAAAGTTGGACATGACTGAGCAACTTTCACTTTCAAACTACAAAGAAAAATTTTCCTCATCTAGACATTTTCAAAAAACTTCCTTATATTAATGTCCTCATTGAGTCTATAATTTATGGTTAATTTTAAACAAAATGAGCCCTTTACCAAGGCCTAGATTGATGGCCATATATTTTTCAGGTCTAAAACTTTAGAAATCAATTTCTATGGTACCATAAAGTTGCTTTATGAAGGAAGGGATACTAGAGTTCCTTGATTGCTAAAACTGGATAAAGCCATAAAGTCCAAAGAAATAACACTGTAAAGTAAATTTTACAGATTTTCCATGTTACCACTGCAATTCTGTCGCTTTACAATCCTCTCTTCCAATCTAACACACTCTGCAAAAGAAATAGTCTTAAAATAGTTTTTCACTAGAATGCAGATTAAAGGATTAGATTACAATAAACCTAAAATGCAACGTAAATGGCTTTTAATATTTATAGTAATAAGTGAATAAAGTGTCCTTGCAGATAATACAGTGCCTCCATCCCCAGACATGTTGAAGTAATAGCAAGGTGCTTCAAAAAACAACAAAAACTATTTCACTCGGTTAAGTATTTATTAAATATTTGTTTAATGCTAAAAATAAACAATGACCACATCCCTCATGAGTACTCAAATTGCTGGGGAAACATTATTTACAATATTCTATAATAGTTTATCAACTGTCAACATAATTTTTTTATCTGAATGTTATAATAACCCTATTTTAATTATTGATTTATTCATCCCATTTTAAATCTCCTTGGCTTGTTAGGCCAAAAGTGAGAAAGAAGGAATAAAATACCCCAAAGTTATGCTTTCAAGTTACAAGATAGTAAGCAGAATATAATGTGTTTTTATAACTAAAATGTATTGCTGTGCATGGTCATTCCTGGGTAGGGATTCCTGGTGATTTTTTGTCTCTTTCCATTATCCTTATCCATATTTTTTGTTATTTCAATAGCAAAATATATTAACTTATATGATCTTTTAAAGTTAATTTCAAAATATAAGACAGAGAAAAACAAAAATATGGTACCCTTTTCTCTACAAACCATAGGTAGAAAGCAACTGAGTTTTGAAGTTGAACTGGCATGGGGGGAGGGGAGTTAATAAAAGCACCCAACAAATACCTAAGAATGAGCCATTTACCTAAACCTTTGTGTTATTCTCAAACATTTCTTCCTGGGCTCAGGAAGATTTTAAAAAACTAACTGTGTCTGTATTTGTCCTTGAATGCCATGAAAGGACTGCAGTATTCCACTGGGCCTCATGTCTCCATTTCTGGAAGTTCATTTTCCTGACAAGTCTGGTTTTCAGGAAAGATAATCCATATATAAGGGTTCTTTGACCCAGCTCCAATTCGGACACAGAAATAATGGTTCCTGTTTGTCAAGGAACCATAAAAAAACGAATCAATAACTTTCATAAGGTTATTTCAGAGTTCAATTCTTTTCCCAAGCGCCCTTCTTCAGACAGCTTAGATAAACAGTACCTTTTTCATTTGGTCTCATTTTTAAGTTCATGTGAAACTCTTTATCCACCCCCAAATAAAAGGGAGCAGAGGACACATTAGTAAGAAAAGGTTAAGAGTCCTTGTGTTTACATTAAATTCCCCCCTTGCAGGAAGAACAAACACAAGCCAAAGGCAAATAAAACAGACAATGGTGATCCCCTTCCTGCTTGAGACCTATTTTTAAAATTTGCTGTTGTTGTCTAGTGTCTAAGTCACGTCCAACTCTTTTGTGACCCCCATGGACTGAAGTGTACTAGGCTCTTCTGTCCACAGGATTTCCCAGGCAAGAATACTGGAGTGGGTTACCATTTCCTTCTCTAGGGGATCTTCCCATCCCAGGGACTAGGCCTGTATGTCCTGAATTGACAGGTGTGTTCTTTACCATTGAGCCTTGCTCCACACAATACCCCCTTATGGAGTTTGTTCTGCACACCACGGACTGAAGTAGTTTCACATTTTAGCATTCTGGAGTGATTAGCTGTACCTGATCTCCTCTTGTTGTCTTAAAATGATAAAGTTGAAGGAATTAATCATAAGAAGATCAACTTAGATATAGAAACAACATCATGAACCACAGATGAAAAGACAGCTTCTTTATACAACTGCAAATGTCTTTGTTCACTTGGCTGACAAGAAACCCTGAAAAGCATGGCAAGTTAACATCATGTTCTTGTACATATGTCTTAGAATAGTGAGCTAGAGCCACTGGAGGAGCAGAAAGGAAAGGAAAGGAAAGGGAACAAGCTACTACCAAGGGCCAGTACTTCTCCAGATCTCCCACACACTCAGCATCTCAGGGGCCCTCCCAGCATCTTGTGGACAAAGCATCACCATGCTACTTTTTCAATGATGGAACAAGGTGTGAAAAGGCTTTGTGAATTGTCCAGAACACATCTAGTAATGGGTGGATCTGGGATTCAAATCCATCCTTTTTTTCTTCTAGGCTGTACTATTATCATGTAATATTAATAACAATTAATGCTTTATTACATATATATACATATATATGTCTTATTTGGGGGCTTCCCAGGTGGCTCCAGTGGTAAAGAACACACCTGCCAATGTAAGTAGATGTAAGAGACGTGGGTTTGATCCCTGGGTGGGGAGATCCCCTGGAGAAGGTCATGGCAACCCACTCCAATATTCTTACCTGGAGAATCCCATGGACAGAGGAGTCTGGCAGGCTGCAATCCATAGAGTCAGAGTTGAACACAACTGGGAGAAATATCAATCACCTCAGATATGCAGATGACACCACCCTTATGGCAGAAAGTGAAGAGGGACTAAAAAGCCTCTTGATGAAAGTGAAAGAGGAGAGTGAAAAAGTTGGCTTAAAGCTCAACATTCAGAAAACGAAGATCATGGCATCTGGTCCCATCACTTCATGGGAAATAGATGGGGAAACAGGGGAAACAGTGTCAGACTTTATTTTGGGGGGCTCCAAAATCACTGCAGACTGTGACTACAGCCATGAAATTAAAAGATGCTTACTCCTTGGAAGGAAAGTTATGACCAATCTAGACAGCATATTCCAAAGCAGAGACATTACTTTGCCAACAAAGGTCCATCTACTCAAGGCTATGGTATTTCCAGTAGTCATGTATGGATGTGAGAGTTGGACTGTGAAGAAAGCGGAGTGCCAAAGTATTGATGCTTTTGAACTGTGGTGTTAGAGAAGACTCTTGAGAGTCCCTTGGACTGCAAGAAGATCCAACCAGTCCACTCTGAAGGAGATCAGCCCTGGGTGTTCTTTGGAAGGAATGATGCTAAAGCTGAAACTCCAGTACTTTGGCCACCTCCTGCGAAGAGTTGACTCATTGGAAAAGACCCTGATGCTGGGAGGGATTGGGGGCAGGAGGGGAAGGGGACAATAGAGGATGAGATGGCTGGATGGCATCACTGATTTGATGGACGTGAGCCTAAGAGAACTCCGGCAGTTGGTGATGGACAGGGAGGCCTGGAGTGCTGCGACTCATGGGGTCGCAAAGAGTCGGACACGACTGAGCGACTGAACTGAACTAAACTGAACTGAAGTGACTTAGCATGTACTTATCCATGCCTTATTTTATGTCTGTAGTGTGTGTATAGATAGATAAATTGATAGGTACTATAGAGCAGTCTTACCATTTCACATCACTCTTCCACTTTCTCACTTTAGTAGGCCAATAAGATGGGATAAACTACGGCAGTGCTGCTACTTTTCAGGGGAAAGGATTGTGAGGTTAAGTGACACACCTGCCTAACAGACTCCCCCATGACTCTAAGAGCACACTCCCACCCCCTCTTCATCTAATTTTCACACATCCTCCAAGTCTTAGCTTAAACATCACCTCTTCAGGGAGACCTTCTCTGCTTCCTTAACTCAGTATTTCCCTGTCTCATGTTCCCAAAGCTCCCCCTGCTTCCATAAAGCCAATCTTATTTCTCAAGTTCTTTTGGCACAGTAAAGAAAACTAAGAAAGAGGACATCTTCTGGATTTCAGATGCATTGTCATGCTCACATCTTTCATACATCTTCCTAAAATATTTTGAGATACGTATTATCATCATCTCCATTTTACAGATAGGGAAACCAAGAGTCCAAGAGTCTAGGTAATATTCCCAAAGCTTGTAACTGACTGGCAGTCACTCAGTCCTGTGCGACTCTTTGCGACCCCATGGACTGTAGCACACTAGGCTTCCCTGTTCATCACCAACTCCTGGAGCTTACTCAAACTCACGTCCATCAAGTCACTGATGCCATCCAACCATCTCATCCTCTGTCGTCCCCTTCTCCTCCTGCCTTCAATCTTGCCCAGCATCAGAGTCTTTTCAAATTAGTCACCTCTTTGCATCAGGTGGCCAAAGTATTGAAGTTTCAGCTTTAGCATCAGTCCTTCCAGTGAATATTCAGGACTGATTTCCTTTAGGATGGACTGGTTGGATCTCCTTGCAGTCCAAGGGACTCTCAAGCGTCTTCTCCAATACCACAGTTCAAAAGCATCAATTCATTGGAGGTCAGCTTTCTTTATGGTCCAACTCTCACAACCATTCATGACTACTGGAAAAACCATAGCTTTGACTAGATGGACCTTTGTTGGCAAAGTAATCTCTCTGTTTTCTAATATGCTGTCTAGGTTGGTCATAACTTTTCTTCCAAGGAGCAAGTGTCTTTTAATTTCATGGCTGCAGTCACCATCTGCAGTGATTTTGGAGCCCCCAAAAATAAAGTCTGTCCCTGTTTCCATCATTTCCCCATCTATTTGCCATGAAGTGATAGGACTGGATGCCATGATCTTCATTTGATGAATGTTGAGTTTTTAGCCAAATTTTCAATCTCCTCTTTCACTTTCATCAAGAGGCTCTTTAGTTCTTTGCTTTCTGCCATAAGGGTGGTGTCATCTGCATATCTGAAGTTATGGATATTTCTCCCGGCAATCTTGATTCCAGCTTGTGCTTCATTCAGCCCACATTTCTCATGATGTACTCTGAATAGAAGTTAAATAAGCAGAATGACAATATACAGCCTTGACATATGCCTTTCCCTATTTGGAACCAGTCTGTTGTTCCATGTTCAGTTCTGACTGTTGCTTCTTGACTTGCATACAGATTTCTTAGGAGGCAGGTCAGGTGGTCTGGTATTTTTACCTATATCTGAATCAATGTCCATTTGACTCTAAAGCTTCCATTTTTCCCACCATACCCACATCTGTACCCACAGCCTTGGTCTAGGGACACAAAGTTATGCAACAAGTTATCCAGCGTATGAACTCAAGTACCAATGCCAATATGGTAAGCACATGCTCAGTTGCATCTGACTCTTTGTGACTCTATGGAGTCCCCTACCAGGCTTCTCTTTCCATGTTATTTTTTTCAGCAAGAATACTGGTGTGGGTTCCTCCAGGTGATCTTCCTGACCCAGGGATTGAACCCTCATTTCCTGCATCTCCAGTATTGCAGGCAGACCCTTTACCACTTCCACTGGGGAAGCCAATATGGTAGAGTGGATAAACTTGGGCTCAAATACTGATTCAATTACTTCCTAGCTTTGGGAACTTAGACAAATCGTTTAGCTTTTTTGAGCTTCCATTTCCTAATATATAAACTAAGGATAAGATAGGACCCAATAGGGTGACAGTGAAGATGAAATAAACTAATGTACTTACTTAGCACAGTGACTAGTGCATAAAAAGCACTTAATAAATGTCAGCTATGAGTTTGATTACTTGCCACTATCGTAACCAGTTGACCACAATATTTTCTGTGACAGAGGGAATACTTGTAGCATTTAGAGATTTATTTAGAAAATCCATTCTGGTTCCAAGATAAGGGAAAGTTTACTTTCCTCTAGTTTAAATGTTTATGAAATATTATTCTATAGAGTGTTGTGGAAATTATACTCCTAGAGTAATATATAAACAAAATACTCTTCAAACTATAGAATAAAATTAAATATCCAGTGAATGTGCTTCACATTCCAAATTCTGAAGCATGGAAACACAGGCTTAGCTCTTCTATTTTTACCCCCAGCTTTCCATTTGTTCTAACACAATCCTGTTTCAGTAAAAGCCCAACCTAAGAGGACTCCAGTGACAAAATAACCCTCATAAATTCCTGGAGATGTTAACCACAGAAAGTTCTATATTGAATAAAAAATCTGCCTCATATTTCCACTCAAAGTAATCCAGTTACTAGGGAGAATCTAGGATAGCTTAAGCTTGAAATTGCTTTTTTTATTCTCTCTAGCAATTCAATTCTCAAAGACTTTATTTCCTATTTCTAAAGCAAATGGAGAAAAAAATCAAACATTCAAAATGTTTGCACATGAAATTAAAGTATAGCTGCACCATTATCTCTCATATTAAAATTATTTATTTTTTTGTCTTCTACTCCCCACCAGCTCATTCTCATTTGTTCTATAATTAGTTGTTTACATCTATCTCCCTCCCCAAAACTGAGGATAATTTCTTTACATAGAAGTAGCTTTGCATGCTCATAGTGATTGAAACATAGTAGGCACTTATAATGATTTTGACTGAGTTAATGAATGGATGGATGGATGGATGGGTAGATATTCCCAAATCTAAATAATTGCTAGCAATTTTATGAGGTAATCGCTGAAAGTCAAATACACAGACAACAGCATTTCACTCTCCAGGCTGCTCTTGTGGCTGCAGTAGCCCATTTCAATACATGCTATTTGAGATCCGGCCTTCTAGACCTATGTTTCCACCCAGACTTTTGTTCTAAAAGGGTCCTTCTATTTCTGCCTGGTGCTACTGTATTCCAGCATGCCAAAGCTGCATCATAGCCCTTGCAGCTATGCAGCAAAACCTTCATCCCTAACGTTTCCTTCTAGCTAGTCTCTTGGCAGTTGGTCTAGTTAAACTGGCCAACCAGTAAATGGTTGGGAGTTGTACTGGCACTCACATTCCACCAGGTAAATCCACATTCCACAATGTCTGTTGTCAGGCCCAGCCAAGGCCTTGGAGTCAAAGACTTCAACATTGGTGGCAGGCCTCATGATTTAATGTAGAGCATGCTGGTAAACAGGGACTATGCAACCCCAAGAGGCATTTAAAATTTTGCTTTGAAGAATAAAGGTGGGGGTGTTTCTGACATTTAATAGACAAGGATCATAAATTCCAGATGTCTTGTAATAAGCAAGACATTCCAGAACCTAGAAAACTGTCCCACTTTCACATGACTTTCAAGTGTCCCACAAAACATTCACAGCAATGAAAATCTGTTTATAGTTATCTGATTATATATCTCAACTGTTCCTGTTTTACACATAAATATAAAGACTTTATTGAGTGCTAATAATATACCCTGAATTGTCCAAGAAATTCACTAACATGTAACTCAAACAAAGATTTTACTTTATTTTGTTTAGAATTTAATGAAGATAACAGAAGACAATAAAAACATATATTAGAGATTTTATAAAACTTATGACTATTTCATCAGATAACCAATATCTATAAGCATGCTGCTGCTACTGCTGCTAAGTCGCTTCAGTCGTGTCCAACTCTGTGCGACCCCATAGATGGCAGCCCACCAGGCTCCCCCGTCCCTGGGATTCTCTAGGCAAGAATACTGGAGTGGGTTGCCGTTTCCTTCTCCAATGCATGAAAATGAAAAGTCAAAGTGAAGTCGCTCAGTCGTGTCCAAGTCTTCGTGACCCCATGGACTGCAGCCTACCAGGAGCCTCCATCCATGGGATTTTCTGGGCAAGAGTAATGGAGTGGGGTGCCATAGTTAATTTCAAATTGCAAGCAAACATATGAGATTAATTTTGCTTAACTGCAGACTGGATATAACACACACACACACACAACAATAAAAACTACAACAAACACAACAACCAGAAGGATAAGAAATAGAAGACCCCAAACAACAACAACCAGAAGGATAAGTTACAGAAAACCCCAAACTGAAACATTAAGAACAAAAAGTATGGAAACCATGGAAAAGAGCATGGGAGACACAAGGAACATGACATAAGGTTTAATATATGGGCAACTGAGTCCTGAAAAGAAATAGCAGAAAATAGGCAGAAACAAACTTTTCAAGAAGTAATAGCCTTCCAAACAGAAGAAAAACATCAAGCCATAGATTCAAGAAGTACTATGTACATCAAGTAGAATACACATAAAGAAAACACCTAAGAACTTCAGGGTAAGACACAAAAAAATCCACAGCAAAGAGAAAAAACTTTTTCCCTCCAACTTGTCCCTCCTTTCTCCATCCTCAGTCTTGATAACTACCTTTCTACTGTCTGTTCCTATGAATTTGCCATTAAATATATATATATATATATATTCAGCATATAGCTAATACCATGCAGTCTTTCCTCATGTGGCTTATTTCACTTAACACACATACGGTTGCAAACTTAGAATTTCCTTCCTTTTTTAAAGTCGAACAATATTTCATTGTATTTATATATGCTATATTATCTTTATCCATTCATTCATCAAAAGACATTTAGGTTGTTTTCATAGAGAAAAATCTTCAAAGCCACAGAGGAATTAACTTCAAACATTAATACTAAAACTAACAGCTAACTTGTCCACCAAAAAAAAACCAAACAAACAAAAATGATGAAAGGCAGAAAACAAATATTTAAAGAAAGAAACAAAACAATCATCAACTTAGAACTGCATACCTAACAAAAATATCCTTGAACAATGAAAATGAGATAAAGATACTTTAAATTAATAAATGTGTGAGAATTTTTCACCTAAAAACTCAAACTAAAGAAATGAAAATATTGAATATATTCTGGAGGCAAAAAGAAAATGATTCTAGATGGAAACATAGTAATGTAAGAAGGAATTTAGAGTAATCAAAACATCAAATATTCAAGCGATCTAAATAAATAACTGTACAAAACAAATGTTGACATCTTTTGAGATTTGAAATATATATAAGTTTAAAATGCCTAATAAAAATAACAAGATAGTAGAGGAATAAATAAAGCTGAAATGTTTCAAGGTTCTAGTGTTAGTTGGGAGGAGATAAAGAAAATGATTACTACATACTGTAATTTCTAAATAACCATTAAAGAAATAAAGCATGTATAACTAAAAACCTAATGTGAAATTAGATGCACACAAAAAGGATTAGATCCAAAAGACAGATTAAAAAAAAAGATAAAAAAAAGAACAAAAGTGACAAATAGAAAAAAATAGCAATATTAAACATAAACCTTAAATTATGAGTGATTACAGGCTTCTCTAGTGGTTTAGATGGTAAAGAATCTGCTTGAAATGTGGGAGACCTGGGCTCAATCCCAGGGTTGGGAAGATCACCTGAGAAGGGAATGGCAACCCCCTCCAGTATTCTTGCTGGAGAATTCTACTGACAGAGGAGCCTGGTGGGCTACATTCCATGGGGTTGGAAAGAGTTGGATATGACTGAGTGATTAAGCACACAGCTTATGAACAATTACATTGACAAAAAATGTTGAAGGATAAAGACGTTCAGACTGGGTGAAAAACAGCAGTGTATACAATAATATTGAGAGCCTTTATTATAAAATATCAGCTGAATTTCCCAAAATAAAACCCCATATGTAGATAGGTATCCTTGTTGTTCAGTTTCTCACTCATGTTCAAATCTTTGCAACCCCAAGGACTGCAGCATGTCAGGCTTCTATGTCCTTCACCATCTCCTGGAGTTTGTTCAAATTGAGGTCCACTGGGTCAGTGATGCCATCCAACCATCTCATCCTCTGTCATCCCCTTCTCCTGCCCTCAATTTCTCCCAACATCAGAATCTTTGCCAATGAATCAGCTCTTCACATCAGGTGCCCAGAGTATTGGAGCTTCGCTTCAGTATCAATCCTTCCAAAGAATCTTCAAGATTGATTTTCCTTAGGATTGACTGTTTTGATCTCCTTGCTGTCCAAGGGACTCTCAAGAGGCTTCTCCAGCACCACAGTTCAAAAGTATCAGTTCTTCGCCATTCAGCCTTTTTTATGATCCAACTCTTGCATTCCTGTAGGACTACTGGAAAAACCATAGCTTTGACTATACAGACCTTTGTTGGCAAAGTGATATCTCTGCTTTTTTATACACTGTACAGGTGTCACAGCTTTTTTTTCCAAGGAGCAGGAATCTTTTAATTTCATGGCTAAAGGCACCAACTGCAGTGATTTTGGAGACCAAAAAAATAAAGTCTGTCACTGTTTCCATCGTTTCCCCACCTACTTGCCATGAAGTGATGGAACTGGATGCCATGATCTTAGTTTTTTGAATGTTGAGTTTTAAGCCAGTTTTTTCATTCTCCTCTTTCACTTTCATTAAAAGTCTCTTTAGTTCCTCTTTGCTTTCTGCCATTAGGGTGGAATCTTCTAGATATATGAGGTTATTGATATTTCTCCTGGCAATCTTGATTCCAGCTTGTGAGTCATCCAGCCCAGCACATTGCATGATGTACTCTGCATTAATTTAAATGAGCAGGGTGACAATATACAGCCTTGACGTACTCCTTTCCCTATTTGGAACCAGTCCATTGTTCCATGTCTGGTTCTAATTGTTGCTTCTTGACCTGCATACAGGTTTTGCAGGAGTCAGGTAAGGTGGTCTGGTATTCCCATCTCTTGAAGAATTTTCCAGTTTGTTGTGATCCACACAGTCAAAGGTTTAACATAGTGAATAAGGCAGAAGTAGATGTTTTTTCTGGAATTCTCTTCCTTTTTCTATGATCCAGCAGATGCTGGCAATTTGATCTCTGGTTCCCCTGTCTTTTCTAAATTCAGATCGTACATCTGGAAGTTCTTGATTCACATACTGTTGAAGCCTAGCTTAAAGGATTTTGAGCATTACCACACTCGCATGTGAAGTGAGCACAATGGTATGGTAGTTTGAACATTCTTTGGCATGGCCCTTCCTTGGGATTAGAATGAAAACTGATCTTTTTCAGCCCTGTGGCCACTGCTGAGTTTTCTAAATTTGCTGGCATCATATATATGTATATTTGTATGTATTTATACCTCTTCATCAATGAAAATAAGATGTTAGAGACTAATTCCTTCAAGAATTCAATTCACCAAGAACTTACTGAGGATTCTTCATTGTCAGATACAATATGCAGTATGGAAAAATATAATCCAAACCAGAGACAGAAGAATACAACCCAGTCCCTTATATTTGCCCTTGAACTTGAAATACAATCAAAGAAGCAAGAGTTTTGAAACAACTACACAACAAAGCAAAAGACAAGAAGTGAAGAAAAAACCTAGTATAGAAAAAGAACACTAGACAGAGTCAGAACCTGTTTTGACCAAGGAGGGCACAGTAGACAAGCCACTTGCATGGGTTTCAGATTCCTCTTCCATAAAATTCAGAGATCAGACTATATATCCATAATCCAGAAATGAATTTTGGGACCAAAAAATCCTGGGCTGGAATTCAGCTCCCTGCCTTAATAATTACAAAACCTTCAGCAAGACAATTATCCCAACTCAACCTCAGTTTCCTTTAATGTAAAAAGAATAAAGATAATAAAATCTACCCAGGAGGATAAATTAGGTAACACATTTGCATTTCTTGGCACAGTGCCCAGAAATTACAGTGTAGAGCAGTGACTCCCACTTCTCTAACTTTAGACCTTCCTGTACTCAGATAAATCTCTCCATGACCTCTGCTACTCAGAGGAATCATCACTATACCCCTTGCAGAATTTATAAAGTAGCCCATTGGTTGTTGGATTTTTTTTTCTCTTGTGTATGTTTCATGACCAAGTTCATCAGCATACCAACCACTCTTCATTATGTGCATGCAAGTTAGAAATCAAACATTTCAAAATATGATACCATAGAGATAAATGTTTTTTTTGAAAAGAAAAGTAATTTATTTAACTTAATGTCAACTTAAAGTTAACTTTATTTAACTTAACATAGAGGACAATTTCCCAAACCCCCCTTTAAAATGTCCAGTACACAAAGTTACTACTTCCCAAGCAACTAATAACATATATACGATGATGTGATCACTCAGCTAGAGCCAGATATCCTGAAGTATGAAGCCAAGTGAGCCTTAGGAAGCATCACTACAAACAAAGCTAGCAGAGGTGATGGAATTCCAGCTGAGCTATTTCAAATCCTGAAAGATGAGCTGTTAAAGCACTGCACTCAATATGCCAGCAAATTTGGAAAACTCAGCAGTGGCCACAGGACTGGAAAAGGTCAGTTTTCATTCCAATCCCAAAGAAAGGCAATGCCAAAGAATGTCCAAGCTACCGCACAATTGCACTCATCTTACACGCTGGCAAAGTAATGCTCAAAATTCTCCAAGTCAGGTTTCAACAGTATATGTACCATGAACTTCCAGACATTCAAACTGGATTTAGAAATGGCAGAGGAACCATACATCAAATTTCCAATATCTGCTGGATCATAGAAAAAGCAAAAGAATTCCAGAAAAACATCTACTTCTGCTCTATTGATTAAGCCAAAGCCTTTGACTGTGTAGATCGCAAAAAACTGTGGAAAATTCTTCAAGAGATGGGAATATCAGACCACCTTACCTGACTCCTGAGAAATCTGTATGCAGGTCAAGAAGCAACAGTCAGAACCAGACATGGAACAATGGACTGGTTCCAAACAGGGAAAGGAGTACATCAAGGCTGTATATTGTTGCCCTGCTTATTTAACTTATATGCAGAGTACATCATGCAAAATGCCAGGCTGGATGAAGCACAAGCTGGAATCAAGATTGCTGGGAGAAATATCAATAATCTCAGATATGCAGATGACACCAGCCTTATGGCAGAAAGCAAAGAGGAACTGAAGAACCTCTTGATGAAAGTGAAAGAGGAGAGTGAAAAAGTTGGCTAAAAACTCAGCATTCAGCAAATGAAGATCATGGCATCCAGTCCCATCACTTCATGGCAAATAGATGGGGAAATGATGGAAATAGGAACAGACTTTATTTTGGGAGGCTCCAAAATCATTGCAAATGATGACTGTAGCCATGAAATTAAAAGGCAGTTGCTCCTTGGATGAAAAGCTATGACAAACCTAGAAGGCATATTAAAAAGCAGAGACATTACTTAGCCAACAAAGATCTGTATAGTCAAAGCTATGGTTTTTCCAGTAGTCATGTATGGGTGTGAGAGTTGGACCATAAAGAAAGCGAGCTCTGAAGAATGGATGCTTTGGAACTGTGGTACTGGAGAAGACTCTTGAGAGTCCCTGGGACTGCAAGGAGATCTAACCAGTTAATCTAAAGGAGATCAATCCCGAATATTCATTGGAAGGACTGACGCTGAAAGTGAAGCTCCAAATCTTTGGTAACCTAATGCAAAAAACTGATTCATTGGAAAAGACCCTGATGTTGGAAAAGATTGAAGGCAGGAAGAGAAGGGGATGACAGTGGATGAGATGGCTGGAGGGCATCACCGACTCAATGGACATGAGTTTGAGCAAGTTCCAAGAGTTGGTGATAGACAAGTTCCTGGTGTGCTACAGTCCATGGGGTTGCAAAGAATCAGACACCACTAAGTGACCGGACTGGACTGACTGTATATTAAAGATGCACATCTATCGTGTGCATATACCTATAATATACATGTTACTTGTGTATTGTGTATACATGTGTGTTTGTTGCTTAATCGCTAGGTCATGTCCAACACTTTTGCAGCCCCATGGACCATATAGCACCAGTTCCTCTGTCCACAGGATTCTTCAGGCAAGAATATTGGAATGGGCTGCCATTCCCTTCTCTACAGGATCTTTCTCACTGAGGGATCAAACCCAGGGAATCTCTGGTGGCTCAGTGGTAAAGAATCCACCAGGCAAGGCAGGAGATACAGGTCTGATCCCTGGATCAGGAAGATCCCCTGGAGAAGGGAATGGCACCCACTTCAATATTCTTGCCTGGGAAATCCCATGGACAGGGAGCCTGGCTGGCTATAG
This sequence comes from Aepyceros melampus, assembly GCA_006408695.1. Taxonomy (NCBI): domain Eukaryota; kingdom Metazoa; phylum Chordata; class Mammalia; order Artiodactyla; family Bovidae; genus Aepyceros; species Aepyceros melampus. The sequence continues at coordinate 117,161 of SJXQ01002410.1, read as the reverse complement.
TCCATGGGGTCAAAAAGAGTCATTTATGATTTAGCAACTAAAAACAACAAATATGTGAATTTATATAACATTTTATCCCCACAAAAATCCTATAACTTAGTTATTATTGCTCTTGTTTTATAAGTAAAAAAAAAAACAAACTCCAGAAACTTAAAGAAAGTATTTGGTCAGTAATTGTACAGTTGATGAAGCCAGGCTTGAAGCCAAGCCTGCTTGGTTTTAAGAACCAAGGTCTTTCAACGAAAAATTATAGTTCTGATGAGAACAGTTCTCAACAGGTTTGAGCAAAACTGATTAACAGATCTAATTGTCTTAGCTCTGTTGCCACCCCCACCATATCCTGCAGTTGGCAAGGATGTCGAGGAGGGAGGGAATCAGAGACCAACAAGGCAGCTAGCCTTCCCTCGGCAATCTTATTCTCAACATCTTGAGATCTTAAACTTCTAAAACCAGTTTCTCCTCTGGCAATGTTTTAGGAAGCTTTCTATAAAGCCACATGGCATAATAAAATAATAATGTTACGGCAACAAAAGTGTAAAAAGTGTACTAGACAACACTGCTCAAAGCAACATTCTTAATCTTGGCAAGTGAGAAGAGTTTAATAATTACTTAGCTGCAACCATTTCCAGTTCCTGGGTTCATAGTGGAAATGTTCTTCTATGTTTCTAAGGCAGAGACAGTAAACACGTTTTATCACTTACATAAGCTGTGGAAAAAAACAATTTAAAATAGGAGGAAGATCCTGAAGTTCTGTCCAGGTAGGTTAGATGAGGAAAATTACTATTGTCTGTCACATGATCAGGGTTCAGATATAGAAAGGACCAGAAATGACCTGCGCCACGTGTCCCCTGATGCTGGAGCCGACATTAGTACCCTAAAATACTGTTCACATCATTACTTGATCTGTGAATTAAATTGTAAAAGAAAGGCAAAGGAAAAAAAAAACTGGCAGAGCAAAAAGCACTGTGATGATCAACTCTAATGATAAATTAACAACTACACTTTACTTTCCTTATTTTTCCATTAAGGTATTCAACATTTTCCACACAGGTAAACTTACCCTTATTCATAAACAGTTTACAAAATGAGCTTCTGTTCTTCATCATCTACTCTTCCCAAGAACACCCTGGCACAGACCACAACTGGCATAGAGGTTCACCTCTTCACCTCTGGAAACATGGATCCTACCCCCATTTCAAATCAGGAGGAAATTAACCGCCAGTTCTAATGGGAATGACATATTGACTAAGTACTTAGACCAAGAATCCACTCCCACAGTCAGCAAAATACACAGTGGTTGTATTCTCTAATGACACAAGAATGCTTGATTAGATTTGCTTCAAGCCTCACCATTTGCCAGGAAGGCGCTGAAAAGAAGCAGGTATCGAGTGTCTCCAAGGAAGACTCTCTCAGGGTTCACTGTTAAATCCAGAAGCAGAACTCGAGGCAATTACACTTCTGGTACAATTACCAGCATCACCCACTCCCTGCCAAGTGAAGAGACTTGGCAGCTGAATAATACAGCTTTCATTTTACATTTCCACTCCAATTAGCTGACAGTACTAGTCAATTGGCTGAATTAAACAAAATGCAAGGGAAGTTGAAAGGCCTCTGTGTGATTTACAGAGCTGTGCCTTCGAGAACAATGATGAGATGAAAGGGACTGAAAAGAGAATTAGGGGACCCGTCGCAATAAAAGGGCAGGCTGCTGATGACCCACAGATGGGATGTATGGTTTGAATGGTGCACCGGAGATATTTCAGCTTAACATCCATCCCAACTACTGTTTGTTTGACTAAAGGCAAGAGAATTAAATTGCTGCCCTGCAAGGTCTGGCTGGGACATATTAATACTATACAGCAGAGACATGCAAAAGCACGCATTCTCCTGAGAATGTCAAGCTTCCCTTGTCCTGCTTCAGTCAACATTTACAGAGAAATTACTGAACAGAGAGCAAAGTCCCACGTGTGTGTGTGTGTGTGTGTGTGTTTATGTGTGAGTGTGTGCGTGTGCTCAGTCACTCCGGAGCTGTTAAAGAAACAGACATTGAGTTTCCAGTGGGGCTCACAGTCTTATCAGTGAGATGCAACGCACACAGGAAACAAGGAGAATATACGATGAACAGCGAAAGGAGGTATGCTTGGATAACTTAACCATTAGAATGTGCGGGCCAGTGTCAGCAGCTTAGGTGAATCCCGCAGAAGTGTTCTAGCAGATTTCACTGTTGTCCTCACAGGTCTGGATGGATAACTCCAAGAACCCTTCAAGAACTGAGCACAATCAACAGTGCCTTAGGCCCCATAACAGTCCATACTGAACCTCAGCAAGCTCCATGATACTGCCCTCCTCTCCTAGATTCTTCCAGAGGTTGTGTTGTTGTTCAATCACTTAATCATGTCAGACTTTTTGCAACCCCATGGACTGAAGCACACCACGTTACCCTCTCTTTCACCATCTCCCAGAGTTTGTTCACACTCATGTTCATTGAGTTGGTGATGCCATCCAACCATCCCATCCTCTGTTGCCCCCTTCTCCTGCTCTCAATCTTTCCCAGCATCAGGGTATTTCCACTGAGTCAGCTCTTTGCAACAAGTGGCCAAAGTATTAGAGCATCAGCTTCAGCATCAGTCCTTCCAATGAATATTAACGGTTGATTTCCTTTCCTTTAGGATTGACTGGTTTGATCTCCTTGCGGTCCAAGGGACTCTCAACAGTCTTCTCCACTATCATAGTTCAAAAGCATCAGTTCTTTATGGTCCAACTCTCACATCTGCACATGAATACTGGAAAAACCATAGCTTTGACCATACATTCCACGGCTTACAGGAGGTTAATGACAGCCCTGCAGACAGCGTAGGAGAGTTCTCTCTGGTTGAACTATGGATGAGCCTGAGATTATCAGCACCCCTTGAGGGAAGGATTCCATTAACAACAGAGTACACATTATAATTTACCTCCTTACTTCCTTATAGCTTCATCCAAAATTTTGAGCCTTTATCCATTTTTATCCCTGTGATTGAGATTTAGTTTAGAGTGGAAAGGTTCTGTGATCTTGTCCCAAAGCGCAATGTCAAATGTATGAAAGAGGAAGAGTTCATTCTGTGAATCAGGGATTGCTATGTTCTTCTTGGTGGATCAAGGTCTCAAAACACTGGAGAACCTCATGTCCATGAACCATGTTGCTCAATGCACAGCAAGTGGTTCAGCATGGATTCCATTCAAAGGTGGGAAGATGGTCATCCATGCAGTTCAAAGAGTGAATGAGCAAGGATGAGATCTCTGTAGAAACAGCACTTGGGGAATGAGATCTTGTCCAAGACATACCAAAATATGTAGTGAGAGCCAACAGACAACTCTTACAGATACAGCAAATAGCATTCTGTTGAGCTGCCCTGCAAAAGAACAAAGCCCCATTTTTTAAAGTTTCTACTTAGTATGCAAAAATGATTAATGACCTGGACAACCACAATGGTGTGATCACTCACCTATAGCCAGACATCTTGGAGTGGGAAGTCAAGTGGAAGTCCAGGAAGCATCATTATGAACAAAGCTAGGGAAAAAGTGATGGAAGTTCAGCTGAGCTACTTCAAATCCTAAGAGATGATTCTGTTCAAGTGCTGCATTCATTATGCCAGCAGTGGTCACAGGACTAGAAAAGTTCAGTTTTCACTCCAGTCCCAAAGAAAGGCAATGCCAAACAATGTTCAAACTACGCCATAATTGCAGGCATCTCACATGCTAGTAAAATAAAGCTCAAAAGCCTCCAAGCTAAGCTTTGACAGCACGTGAAACCAAGAATTTCCAGATGTACAAGCTGGATTTAGAAAAAGCAAGAGGAACCAGAGGTCAAAATGCCAACATCTGTTGCATCACAAAAAAAGCAAAAGAATTCCAGAAAAGTATCTACTTCTGGTTCATTTAACTATGCTAAAGCCTTTGACTGTGTGGATCACAACAAACTGTGTAAAATTCTTCAAGAGATGGGAATACCAGACCACATTACGTGCCTCCTGCGAAACCTGTGTGCAGGTCAAGAAGTAACAGTTAGAACCGGACATGGAACAATGGACTGGTTCCAAATTGGGAAAGGAGTAACATAAAGGCTGTAGATTGTCACACTGCTTATTTAACTTATTTACAGAGTACATCATGCAGAATGCTGGGCTGGAGGAAGCACAAGCTGAAATCTAGATTTCGGGGAGAAATATCAATACACTCAGATATACAGATGACACCACCCTTATGACAGAAAGCAAAGAGGAACTAAAAAGCCTTGAGTAAGGTGAACGAGGAGAGTGAAAAAGTTGGCTTAACATTCAACATTCATAAATGAAGATCATGGTATCTGGTCCCATCACTCCATGGCAACTAGATGGGGAAATGATGGAAACAGGGACAGATATTATTTTCTTGGACTCCAAAATCACTGCAAATGGTGACTGCAGCCATGAAATTAAAAGACAGTTGTTCCTTAGAAAAAAAGCTATGACAAACCTAGACAGCATATTTAAAAACAGAGGCATTACTTTGCCGACAAAGGTCTGTATAGTCAAAGCTATGGTTTCTCCAATAGTCAGGTGTGGATGTGAGAGTTGTATCGTAGAGAAGGCTGGGTGCCGAAGAATTGATGCTTTTGAACTGTGGTGTTGGAGAAGACTCTTGAGAGTCCCTTAAATTGCAAGGAGATCCAACCAGTCAATCCTAAAGGAAATCAGTCCAGAATATTTATTGGAAGGACTCATGCTGAAGCTGAAACTCCAATACTTTGGCCATCTAATATGAAGAGTCAACTCTTTGGAAAAAGATCCTGATGCTGGGAAAGACTGAAGGCAGGAAGAAAAGGAGCCAACAGAGGACGAGATGGTTGGATGGCATCACTGACTCAATGGACATGAGTTTGAGCAAGCTACAGAAGATGGTAAAGGACAGGGAAACCTGGCGTGCTGCAGTCCATGGGGTCACAAAGAGCCGGACATGACTGAGTGACTGAACAACAACAAGAAGATATGCAAAAATACTTGAGTAAATTTACTATCAATTTTCAACAATCAATTAATCAGCCTAGAAGTCATATACTATCACATTAACTCTGTGTACACACAGAGATTTGTTACAGAGAAGGGAGAAAAAAAAATCTTAAAAAGTGACTAGAGACCACTAAAGAAATTTGGTATCATTAATATTTATAATAAATTCTATAGTTCCACTTTTTTTAGTTAAAAGAAAAAAAAAAGATAGCTGGTCACATATAACTTTTTATCATAAAAATGTGTTATTTTCTTTTAAAATAGAAAAATTCTACTAGAGAAGTTTAGCTCTCCTAAAACTGAGTTCCCTGTCAAGCCTGTGATAACCTCTCTATACAAATTCCATTCTCTTTCCTGTCCCACCTCTGTTACCCTCAGGATTGGAAAGTATCAAAGAAAACAAGTGATTGAAGTGAGCAGCATCCTCCCAGGTACAAAAGCCCCTCCATGTCCTCTGTTTCTTGTTTGTAGAAAAAGACTTTGGTCACCAAATCCTTCTCTGAGTTCCAAAGAGCAGACTTGAATTCATTAGGAAAGTGGGAAAATGCAGAAAGCAAAGAAAAGTAGTCAAGGAACTGTTGCTATTCAGGCACTAAGTCATGTATGACTCTTTGGGACCCATGAACTGCAGGACACCAGGCTTCCCTGTCCTTCATTAACTCCCAGGGTTTGCTCAAATTCATGTCCACTGACTCAGTGATGCCATCCAACCATCTCATTCATTGTGGTCCCCTTCTCCTCCTGCCCTCACGCTTTCCCAGCATCAGGGTGTTTTCCAATGAGGACTGGAAATGGTGTTTTCCAATGTGTCAGCTCTTCACATCAGGTGGTCAAAGTGTTGGAGCTTCAGCATCAGTTCGTCCAATGAATATTCAGGGTTGATTTTCTTTAGAATTGACTGGTTTGATCTCCATGCTTGGCACCTGGCAAATAAATGCCACACGTTCCTTCACCACAACACTGTCAGTGGATTGACTTTGCCAAAAGGTGAGTGAGTGGACCCAAGTTTGGTTCAGTAACACTAGTATTCTTGAAACTTCTAAATAGTTTGTACACCTGACAAGTTGAGGTGAACTCCTAAATAAAATGGCTGGGGAAAATGGGAGCAGGCAAAATCCATGGATGCACAAATTAACACCTTCAGATTAGATGACTTACTGTCTAAACATCTTATCCCTTTACTCTAACCTTAATACACTTAGGTGAGACATGTGTTCTCCATTTGGCTCCTGAAAAAAATACCTTTTCCACAACACAGAAAAGTCACCACTACATTTAACAATAGGATCATAACCTTTTACATAATAAATAACATATTTCTGAGATATGCTTAAACTTACCGCAATGAGACTTTGTGGGCCATTTGGTATCTCTCCTAATCCCTCAATTCACCTTTGTCAATGGAGTAAAGAAACAGCTTTAGACAGTATGCAAGTGACTCAGCAGGCTGAGTTCCAAGCAAACTTTCCTGATGGGCACTGACAAATCATTTCGGTGAAATATTTTTCTTCTGATTTTTCAACCATTCAAAAATGAAAAACCCAGCCATAGACTGGATTTGTCCCAAAGCTGTAGCTGACTGACACTTGATCTACTGCATAAAATTTTAGAGAGAGACAGAGAAAGAGAAAGAGATAGAAGGAAAGACTGGACGGATAAAACAGACTATGCTTGTATGATTCCAGAGGGATAAATGAGGAAAGGCATTCAGGATTCTACAGTAAAATAGCAACTTCTGGTCAATTTGGAAGTGAAAACATGAGAAGAATCTTCAGAGTTAATCATCTACTCCAACTCTTGAGCCTGCTGAAAAATTCTAGCCACTGTTCTTGTCCTTGAGCTATATTAGAAGATACAGGACAAGCAAGACTGTCATCCACGGCTGTCAGGGAGAGTGATGGGCTGTCACTGCCCGATTTCAGACTGAAAAGGAAAGTATTAGTGCTTGAACACCTGCCTATCACAAAGAAAAGCAACTCATTTTCTGTAGAGAAAACAAAAAGAACTAACTTCTGTCAATGGAAAGATCCTTCATGAAATTTATTATCTATGGGGTGGCAGCAAAAATAAGCCCAACAAAATATTAAGTCCCAAATATGTAGCAGTGAGGCAATTACTTATCCTGACATCTCAAGTAAGCTCTGGAGAAAGCTCAACCTTTCAGCAGTTTCTTCTTGTTTCTCAAGGATAACACAGATATTTCATACAAAAATATTTTAAATTCAACACATTACTTAGATGCTTAATTAATTTCACATGGCTCTTTAAAAAGCTTTTTAAAAATACATTTCTGTTTAGTAGTATATATTATTTGTCTTGAAAACTGGTTGTTCTCAACATTACCCATGATCTATTGTAGCTAGGTCTAAAGAAAAAGTAATTAGGAAATACATTATTTGCTGTTCTACTTGCACTATTTATAAGCAGATAACACATTTTTTGTTTGTTTTAAAAAGTTTCAATGAAAAAATGTTTTGATGTTCTGATTTTCCAAAACAATGGCTCTTTGGTGTAAAGTAAAACAAAATCATGAAATTTCCAATAGAATTCATTTGTTAATAGACAAAAATGGTCTTAAATGAGGTAGAACTTCATTCTTAAAACAAACAAGTAACTCACTCTGATAATAGATGTATGAATAGGGTCACAATTCACAGATATGTTAATTGTTCTTGCCTAATAAGAACACTAAATAGCATTTAGCTTATAGCATGAAAAAAAAAAAAAAAAAGAATTCATCTTCAGGATGAGGAAGAGAGAAATCAGCAAAAAAATTCAATTACCAGAAAAGTACCTCCAAGATTATATCTGGAGATGAAATCCCATATCAGGGAAAATTAATCCTGAAATTGACAACATCTCCTCCATTGAGATAGAAAGGAATGTGTCTTTTGTAATTTACAAGTTCCATTTTTGTGAATTGAAAGGACAAGGTATTCATTTTAATGACCATTTCCTAAGCTATTTCGCATTTTATATTTGGAAAATCACATACAGAAAAGGCAGAATTCAGAATCTGTTGAGGCGAGCAACCCACATGTATCACCTTCTCTGTAACTGCAACAGCCAACTGGCTTCCCAGCACTTCTCACAGGATGAGGGGAAGAAGCAAGTTCCTCCAAAGGGGCTCAAGACCATCACTTGTTTCAAGATCCCTAGGGAGACTGACTTGATTGATTCTGAGGCCAATCTTCTGCAATTTTAAAAGCAGGGTCCAAATAATTACAGAGTAATTCTCTTAGATCTGCCCTTAGACAAGACCGAGACTTTAGTCAGAATCTGGGTTCCACCCAGGTTATCATAAGGCAAACAATGAGCACTTGGCTGCCAGTCCATACGCAATTTCCTCGACGTCCCTCCTGACAGTGCACACTCCTGGTTTGGCTCTGCGGGAAGGAGCTGTGCTCCGTTCCGTTCTGTTCAGTCGCTCAGTCGTGTCCGACTCTTTGCGACCCCATGAATCGCAGCATGCCAGGCCTCCCTGTCCATCACCAACTCCCGGAGTTCACTCAGACTCACGTCCACTGAGTCCGTGATGCCATCCAGCCATCTCATCCTCGGTCGTCCCCTTCTCCTCCTGCCCTCAATCCCTCCCAGCATCAGGGTCTTTTCCAATGAGTCAACTCTTCGCATGAGGTGGCCAAAGTACTGGAGCTTCAGTTTGAGCATCATTCCTTCCAAAGAAATCCCAGGGTTAATCTCCTTCAGAATGGACTGGTTGGATCTCCTTGCAGTCCAAGGGACTCTCAAGAGTCTTTTCCAACACCACAGTTCAAAAGCATCAATTCTTCTGTGCTCAGCCTTCTTCACAGTCCAACTCTGGGAAAATGATAGTCCATGCTTCTCCAATTCAGAACAGGTTCAACAAATCCTAGACCTGGAGACATATTTTCAGATATACTCAAAACTCACCACCCTCTGTGAACAGAAAGTAAGTTTTAGGGCAGTGTAGCATGTTGTATCTTAAGTACAGATCCTTCCAGGACTGCTCCTTGTGTGTATTCTTCAAAATAAAGTTTCTTAGGAGTCAAATGTCTCCTAAGAAAGTGTCTTGATGCAGAGAATTATATTTCATTCAGTGAAATATCAACTTAAAAACATTAAGTAAAATTTTTCTTGGATGTAGGTGTTTAAAAGTCACACACACACACACACACACACACACACACACAGATACATGAGTGATCTTTTAGCTTCGGGAGAGACAGGATAGGAGCATACAATAGCTATTGTCCAATGAACTACTGCTGAGACTCTTACCCAGTACCAGGTAAAATTATTCATAAAAATAGCAGTGACAAAGCAGCAATAGATTAGGTCACCCTTGAGGAAGTGGCTTCAGAGGTAACAAAATAAACATAGGGACAAACAGACTAAACATGGGAGATGAGGAAAGCAATCTCTTATCTCCAACTGAACCTTCAGTCTGTCCACATCCACCTGGCTCCACTGCCATCTCTGGGCCAGGCCACCCTCATTTCTCTCTAGGCTGTGGCTCCAGCAGCCAAAGGCAGCTTCTTCTTCCAGACATGCGCTTGCATGCATGCTAAGTCACTTCAGTCTCTGTGTGACCCCTTTGACCACAGCCTGCCAGGCTCCTCTGCCCATGAGATTCTCCAGGTAGGAATACCAGAGTGAGTTACCATGCCCTCCTAGAGGGGATCTTCCAGACCCAGGGATGGGATCTGCATCTTTTCTATCTCCTGCATTGGCAGGCAGGTTCTTTACCACTAGCGCCACATGGGAAGCCCAGACACACTACTCAGCATTAAAAAAATGCAAGTTCAGTTCAGTTCAGTCGCTCAGTTGTGTCTGACTCTTTAGGACCCCATGGACTCCAGCAAGCCAGGCTCTCTGTCCATCGCCAACTTCCAGCAATTGCTCAAACACATGTCCATCAAGTCAGTGATGCCATCCAACCATCTCATCCTCTGTCGTCCCCATCTCCTCCTGCCTTCAGTCTTGCCCAGCATCAGGGTCTTTTCCAATGAGTCAGTTCTTTGCATCAAGTGGCCAAAGTGTTGGAGTTTCAGCTTCAGCAACAGTCCTTCCAATGAATATTAGGGACCGATTTCCTTAAGGATTGACTGGTTGGATCTCCTTGCAGTCCAACAGACTCTCAAGAGTCTTCTCCAACACCATCAGTTCTTCAGTGCTCAGCTTTCTTGATAGTTCAACTCTCACATCCTTACAAGACTACGGGAAGAACCATAGCTTTGACTAGATAGACCTTTGTCAGCAAAGTGATTTCTCTCCTTTTTAATATTTATTTGCTGTCTACGTTGGTCATAGCTTTTCTTCCAAGGAGCAAGTGTCTTTAATTTCATGGCTGCAGTCACCATCAGCAGTGCTTCTGGAGCCCCCTCACCAAAATAAAGTCTGTCACTGTTTCCATTGTTTCCCTATCTATTTGACAAGAAGTGAGGGGACCAGAGCCACGATCTTCCTTATTTGAATGTTGAGTTTTAAGACAGCTTTTTCACTCTCCTTTCAAATGCAAATTAGCTCATACTATTCTCAAGTTCAAATAGGTTAATGGATGCTCCCTGCTTTAAACAGAAATCCAAATTCCTTACCATGGCCTCTGGCATCAGCCCTCTGTGCTCTCTTCTTTACCCTAGACCTATCAGCCTTCCATGGGCTCCATGAAAATGCTCTCCTCTGGCCTGTGGCTTTTCCTGAACACTCTGCTAAAGTGTCAACTCCTCACTTGTGTCCTCCCTGACTGCCCTCCTCAATGCAGGCAGTCATTAGAGAACAATAAATCCTTCCGTTCCTGTTTCCTTCATGGCACAATAAAAACCTGGAAATCACTCTGCTTCTGTCAATTTTGGGAGAAAATCGAAAGCCAGAACGTGTCTGCTTTGTTTACTGATAAACTCTCAGTATCCAGAACTGTCCAACTATCCAAGCTGTCATGGAATGACAGCTTTACCCCTCTCCATCTCTCCTGTCATAGTTAAGCTCTCCTAGAAATATACCACCCACCAAAGAGTAGATTCTTACTTGGCTCATTCAATAAATCATAGAGACATTCATTGATGTATTTCCTCTTTTGAATGAGTATATTTTGAGCTCCTACTATGTTCAAATCACGGGAAGAAAGATAGAAAAAAAAGTCATTGGTTATGTTTTGACTAAAAATACAAATAAGAACGGGCTTCCCTAGTAGCTCAGCTGGTAAACAACCTGTCTGCAGGAGACCCAGTTCAATTCCTGGGTTGGGAAGATCCCCTGAAGAAGGGATAGGCTACCCACTCCAGTATTCTTGGGCTTCCCTGGTGGCTCAGATGGTAAAGAATCTGCTTGCAATGTGGGAGACCTGGGTTCGATCCCTGAGTTGGAAAGATCTCTTGGAAAAGGGCATGACAACCCACTCCAGAATTCTTGCCTAGAGAATCCCCATGGACAGAGGAGTCTGGAGGAGTACAGTCCACGGGGTCACAAAGAGTCAGAATGACTGAGCGACTAAGCACGGCACAGCACAGCCCAGATAAGAATAGTTGTATTAATCCATATTGAGTTAATTAGAAATAGTTAAGATGGTAAATTTAATGTTATATATATTTTACCACAACTGAAAAACAAAAATCATCTTATAGACCAGGGTGAAGTCAAATAGCATGGCTGAGAGTGCCATCAAGTCTGCTCCAAACCTCAGTTCTTTCTCCACCTATCTTAATATCAGACAGGTGGGTTTACAAACTGGCCCGTGACTGACTGCTTGAGAGAAAGGGGCGGGGAAAAGGACACCTCTGGCATGGTCATTACACTAATGGAACACAGACTCTGTACCTACATCATAACAGCTGAGAGCACAGACTGCGTCCAAATAAAGGCTCTCTTTGTTCCCTAATCCTGAGACCGAGGCCCCTCAGCTAGTTCGATCAAAGCTGTCAAGATGTGATTGGCTAGTGAAGTTGTGTGAGAACAAACAAATTAAAATAAACGGGCAGCACAGACCAGGTAAGGACTCACAATCCATGTGCACAGAGCATACACTGTTTCTCTTGGTTATGAATGAGCAAATTAAATGGCCTTGGCACTAGCACCTTATTGGCTTGAGGCAAAATTTTGCTGTAAAATCAGAAACACTTTTCACAGGCAGCCCTCAAGGAAGTCTGAGAGGTATCCATGAAGGATACTGCTTGCTTTTATCAAGATGTCTGTGGGATGTTCAGATGACATGAAGGATTCGCTTCCAAATTCTCCAGCAAAAAAAGCAAAAATGAGGAAGACAGATAAACAAAGATTGGCAAAATATTCATAATTCTTGAAGCTAGATGAAGGTTGTGTGGGGTTCGTTATATCCTTCTTGCTACTTTTGTGTTTACTTAAAAAGTTTTGTAATAAAAATTTATCTTTTTAAACGTGTGTGTGGCAGAATAGTTTATAACAGGCTTGAGGACGACTTCAAGACAGACATAAAAGTTAGATGATTCCTCACCCATCAAGATACTATAAAATTAATCTGTAAATTTATTACTGATATGATGTTATGCTGCCTTTGCCCACAGGAGTCACAGAACTCAGTGCACAGGCTGGGAGAGGGAGCAAGAAATAAGAGGCTTTGTTTTTTTAGACTCCTCTTTCCTCCGCGACTTTAACCAGTCTATTGGGGGAGACGTGACAGTGAAGTCAGCTGCCGCCACCAAAACAGGTAGCCAACGACTCTCCTGAGGAGGCAGAGACTTGATGTGTAGTGTTTCCACTCTATTTGAAATCCAGGGGCAACCATGGAGAACCCAATACCTAAGTCTATCTGTGAAGATCTGATTCTCAGAAATTACAGGCATGAGTGCTTCTAACTTGGAAAAAAAAAACCCCTCTTTCTGAGCTTTCCTGGGGGTTCAGTCGGTAAAGAACCCACCTGCAGTGTAGGAGACCGGAGTTTGATCCCTGAGTGGGGAAGATTCCCTGGAGAAGGGAACAGCAATCCACTCCAATATTCTTGCCTGGAGAATTCCATGGATAGAGGAGCCTCATAGGCTACAGTCCATGGGGTCGCAAAGAGTCAGACACAACTGAGCAACTAACACTTGTACTTTTCACTTTGTGGTTGACTAACTTTTGACCTTGGCAGAAAAAAAAAACCCCTCTTTCTGAGCTTTCCTGGGGGTTCAGTCGGTAAAGAACCCACCTGCAGTGTAGGAGACCGGAGTTTGATCCCTGAGTGGGGAAGATTCCCTGGAGAAGGGAACAGCAATCCACTCCAATATTCTTGCCTGGAGAATTCCATGGATAGAGGAGCCTCATAGGCTACAGTCCATGGGGTCGCAAAGAGTCAGACACAACTGAGCAACTAACACTTGTACTTTTCACTTTGTGGTTGACTAACTTTTGACCTTGGCAGGTCACAAAGGTGACGACTAACAAAAACTAAACAGAAGTGGTAAAAGGAAATTTTCTCCTGGCCAAGAACAATGTTTAATAAGTGCTTGTTGAGTTAATGAATTCACTAAAATGTTATTTAAAGCCATTGGGGGCAATCGTCTACTAACTTCTTCCCCTCCATGGTTCTCAAATTTGACAAAGAAAACAGTTAAAATTTACCCTTTAAAAATTCATGCTTTTCCAGCAATTATATATACATCTTTTGTATGCTTTGATAATACATATCCTGATCATAAAAACTTGGGAAATAAGCATGAAGAAAAAAAAAAGATTCAAAATAACCACTTTCATCATTTGGGTTTCCTTCATGGTACCTTACAGAGACAGACAAAACAAATAATGTCCCAAGGGGAGATGTTGGTCAAAATACATGAACTTCCAGTTAGAAGTAAGTTCTCAGGGTCTTTAATGTACATCCTGATGACTATAGTTACCAGTACTGTATTTTATACTTCAAATTTGCTAAGAGTACATCCTAAGCATTCCCACCACACACACACACACAAAATTGGTAACTCTGTGAAGTACGAATGTGTTAATTAACTTGATTGTATTAAAAGTAACCACTTCACAATATATATTGTTGTTCAGTCACCAAGTCATGTCTGACTCTTTGTGACCCCATGGACTGCAGCATGCCAGACTTCTCTGTCCTTCACCATCTCCCAGAGTTTGTCCAAGTTCATGTCCATTGAATCAGTGATGCTATCCAACCATCTCATCCTCTGTCACCTCTTCTCCTTCTGCCTTTAATCTTTCCCAGCAACAGGGTCTTTTCCAAGGAGTCAGTTCTTCACATCAGGTGCCCAAAGTGTTGGAGCTTCAGCATCAGTCACTTCTTCCACCTTTTCTTGGGTCACAATAGATATGTATCTCAGATCATCACATGTTACAGTTAATAAATGCACAAGCCAAAGAATTGACGGTTTTGAACTGTGGTGTTGGAGAAGACCCTTGAGAGTCCCTTGGACAGCAAGGAGGTCCAACCAGTCCATCAAAAAGGAAATCAGTCCTAAATATTCATTGGAAGGACTGATGCTGAAGCTGAAACTCCAATACTTTGCCCACCTGATGCAAAGAACTGACTCATTTGAAAAGACCCTGATGCTAGGAATGATTGAAGGTGGGAGGAGAAGGGGAAAACAGAGAATGAGATGGTTGGATGGCATGACCAACTCAATGGACATGAGTTTGAGTAAGTGTCTGGAGTTGGTGATGGACAGGGAAGCCTGGCGGACTGCATTCCATGGGGTCCTAACAAGTCAGACACGACTGAGCAACTGAACTGAACTGATGTACACTTTTATTTACCAGCTGTACCTCAATAAAGTTGGTGGGGGGAGGGGAATGTCCCAGACCCTTTTACAGCTGGGTGTGTTCATGCAACTACGTTGAAACCAATAACAAGTCAATGGAATAATATGTACAACCTAAGGGTCATGTCCAAGTGGAAAGCTCTTGAAGAGCAGAGAGAAGGAAGAGAAACCAGTGCCCTTCTGCCCTTTCCCTGAGATCACTGATGTGTGGGTAAACCTTCATAACCATACAGCACTTGGGAACAATATGTCAACACACTAGAAAGAGCCTGGACCCCCAAAACTGTAGAGCCACACGCTAGTACCGGTAGGCTACTCAGATATCCCTCTTCAAGATGAAGCACTCACTTCTCCAGCTGCCAGAAGTGTTGGCTGAAAAGTGCCTTTGGCTGAAGGGAGCTGCCTCCCTTAATATTATTCCCCCAGCATGGGCAGCCTGGTCCAATGACTGGTCCATAAGGAGGCGCAAATCCAGCCTGGATGCGTGAGCAAATCTGAAGAGCCGCCCCAACTCCCGAGCTCCTTGCGAAATCAGCAAGGTCTCCATGCGTGACCGTGTCACAGCACCACTCCTCCCCCTGCTGGGCTGGGCTTCCTCACCCTTACAGGTGTTTCTCCAAGAGCACCCCACCCCCAACACAACACCTGCACACCAATTTCCACCCCCAGAATCTACTCCCCAGAGAGCCCAACCTTAGCCAGTAAGCCAATGTTATTTGCTCTGCCGTACAAGGAGGATCTATATTTCACTTCACTCAAGTACCTATTATGTGCTGAGCTCAGAGCTAGAAATGTTAAGACATCACACCTTTGAGCTCAAGAGCATGTCAAGGGTGGTGCAGTGACAGCATGCAAATACAGAGTAAATAAGTATGGCTGCAGAGAGTGGATGACCCCTGGTCTCATAAATACTACCAAGCTTGTCCCATACCACTTGGAAGGAAGAAAAAACGTCCATCTTGTTCCCCAATCTCAAAAACCTTGCACTATCCCTCCTTCGTTTCCACAGGACAGACCTTTCTCTAATTCCTTTCTCCAGATGATCTGTTTGGACATCCTTCCTTGATCGCCCTTCCTCAAGCTCCTTGGGTATTAACTCTCTCTTGCTTTGGGGAGAAAACCCATGTGCCTAGCCCACAGCTCCAGGTTAGAGGAACAACCTAAGGCCTAGAGGAAGGGACATCAGCCCAAAGGCACTGAGAGTGAGAAGAAAGATTTTCACAGAGAAGGTGACGTTTTAGCCAAGACTTGAAGAATGAGTAAGAATTCGAGAAGGTGACAATTTCCAAGTTTTACATAATTCTGGAAACTATTCCTTAGCCAATAAACAAGGCATGATTATTCACAACAGCCAAGAGGTTCTGTTTAGGGTAATGATGAGTTTTGGAAATAAATAATGGTGTTAATCACACATTGAGAATATAATTAACACCCTTGAAATATGCAACTCAAAACTGTTAAATGACCAAGTTTATGTTTTATGTATTTTACCACAAAAAAAAATTTTTTTCAAAAAAATTGCTTAGCATTCTAGCTTCACCTCAGCCCAAGTCCAATTAACAATATGATGAAGTGAAACACCTGTGTGAGCCCCTGAGTCCCAATGCTGAGTGTCTAAGTGGAGGGAACCTGGAAGGAAGCTAGGAAGGATAGGGGCTTTAGCAAACATGTGCCTCAGCGCAATTTCCCTGCGACTTCTCCATGGCCTGGTGTGATTATAAGGCTCACGTAAGTTTGAAGGCAGCTGTTCAGTCACATGCCACCTTATTTAAGGTTGAGAATCCACCTCCTGCCTCCCTGTTTTTTTTTTTTCAATGATGGTGTATCCATCTTGCAAGTGACTTCTTCTCTTCTTTTAAATCTTGAAAGATGGCATTCACACAGTAAGGTACACAAGGCTTCAGTGTACGGCTCCATGATCCTTCTCCATCTGGGGACAGCCATGTAACCACCATGCAGGTCTAGAGAGAGATACTTTCCAGCACCCCAGAGGTTGCCTTCACGTCCCTTTCTAGTCTAGAACCCATCCCTCCTGCAATAACGTCCATTCCAGCTCCTCTAAACATTAATGTCACATCAGGCAATTATTTTCAAGATGCAACTTCTCACTATAACATAAGCACCAAAATGGCCACAACTGCCTTCTTTGCCAGCAAGTCCCATCTCACATGACAGCGAGCCCATAATACCCACCACCACATGCACGCCAGGACGTGAGTGCTTCTGTCTTGGTGAAAGAAAACTGCTGTGTATATGACAGGCCGTGGTCCTCAGAGGGTGTGGATGTGGGATGATCACAGACTCTCTCCACACTGCACAGCCAGGCAGAAAGAAATCTGCTTACTGCTTTTCCTGAGGCTCTGCCACCGAACAGACTCTAGGATTTTATAACCTAACAACCATTGGTTTCTGCCAAGAGCTCTGACACCTACAATCTCCTTGCTCTGCAATGATTATGCGGATGAAGGTAGTAACCCACTTCCCTCTCCCCTTCTCAGCTGCCACCATACCCAGCAAACCTATTTCCCATAACTTCAGCATCCTTCTCATAGGCAGGAACAGAACAATGACACAAGGACCATCCCTAGGGCCCCAATTTCTCAGGACAAGTAAGTGTCCCTGAGATATGAAGAACGTGGGGCAGATGAAGGCAAAGCACAAAGTTGAGACTCTACAGAAGTCAGGACAGCCCCCAAATATTACAAATCAGAATAACTTCTTCCAGGATAAACTGTGTGCCATGCACTGTATTTGCTGCTGAGGTTCTAAAGTGACCTACACCCAGGGCAGAAGGAGGCCAGCAGGAGAATAAATAGTAAATTTAAACACAAAACTTATGACAGTGGATAATTTACATAAAAGGTGATGAGGGTTTCCCTGGTAGCCCAGCGGTTAAGAATCCCCCTTGCAAGGCAGGGGACACCAATGGTGTTCAATCCCTGATCTGGGAAGACCCCACATGCTTGGGGCAACCAAACTCATGCACCTCAACTACAGAGCCTGCAGCCTAGAGCCTGGGGGCCGCAACTACTGAGCCTATATGCCTCAACTACTGAAGCTCACGCACCCGGAGCCCGTGCTTGGCAACAAGAGAAACCACTATGATGAGAAGCCTGTGCACTGCAACTAGAGAGTAGCCCTACTCACCGCAACTAGAGAGAACCTGAATACAGCAACAAGGACCCAGTTCAGCACAACCTCCCCAAATAATTTTTTAATAAATAAATAAAAAGAATTTTAAAAGGTGATGAGTGCGTCAACAGAAGTATGCATGACTTAGAATGAGAACCAAAGGCCAGGGCTCTCAGCCCAACTTGAGAGGAGCAGAGAAGACTTCTGGAAGGTGATGATGCCTGGATTGAGTCTTGGGAGGAGTTAGATGCGGGTGGGCAGGGGAGGGTAGTGGGAGGAGGGAACAAGGCAGGAAACGAAGTTCCCACAAGAAGAAAGGGTGGGAACATGGAAAGAGAGCCGTGAAGGGACATGGGTGTGGTGTGTATGACATACATGGAGGGCAAGGCTAGGACTAGCAGAAGTGGTGGGTGAGCTCAGAAGAGGCCAAGTCAAGAGAATAAAGACTGTCATGTGAACCCCAGACTGGACACAATCAGAGACACTGGGAACCAGGGCACAGGGAACTAAAGGGTGCTGTTCAGGCATGAGCTATTCTGGAAAACACTGGTCTTTCTTTGGTCAGCTCAGTTGGGAGGCAGGCCAGCAATAAAAAAACATAAATGAAATTAGCCTTCTTGACGACTTACCCATAACCAAATACTCCTTTTAATTAAAAGCAGTTATTTTCAAAGGTCAGCTTCAGTGAGTCCTGCTGCTCTGATCTTCCTAGTAACAAATGAGCATCTCAGTTCAGTTCAGGCACTCAGTTGTGTCCGACTCTTTGCGACCCCATGAATCGCAGCACGCCAGGCCTCCCTGTCCATCACCATCTCCCGGAGTTCACTCAGACTCACGTCCATTGAGTCCATGATGCCATCCAGCCATCTCATCCTCGGTCGTCCCCTTCTCCTCCTGCCCCCAATCCCTCCCAGCATCAGGGTCTTTTCCAATGAGTCAACTCTTCCCATGAGGTGGCCAAAGTACTGGAGCTTCAGTTTGAGCATCATTCCTTCCAAAGAAATCCCAGGGTTGATCTCCTTCAGAATGGACTGGTTGGATCTCCTTGCAGTCCAAGGGACTCTCAAGAGTCTTCTCCAACACCACACTTCAAAAGCATCAATTCTTCGGCNGTGATGCCATCCAGCCATCTCATCCTCGGTCGTCCCTTTCTCCTCCTGCCCCCAATCCCTCCCAGCATCAGGGTCTTTTCCAATGAGTCAACTCTTCGCATAAGGTGGCCAAAGTACTGGAGCTTCAGTTTTAGCATCATTCCTTCCAAGGAAATCCCAGGGTTGATCTCCTTCAGAATGGACTGGTTGGATCTCCTTGCAGTCCAAGGGACTCTCAAGAGTCTTCTCCAACACCACACTTCAAAAGCATCAATTCTGCTGCACTCAGCCTTCTTCACAGTCCAACTCTCACATCCATACATGACCACAGGAAAAACCATAGCCTTGACTAGATGGAACTTAGTCAGCAAAGTAATGTCTCTGCTTTTGAATGTACGATCTATGTTGGTCATAACTTTTCTTCCAAGGAGTAAGCATCTTTTAATTTAATGGCTGCAGTCACCATCTGCAGTGATTTTGGAGCCCAGAAAAATAAAGTCTGACACTGCTTCCAGTGTTTCCCCATCTATTTCCATGAAGTGATGGGGCCAGATGCCATGATCTTCGTTTTCTGAATGTTGAGCTTTAAGCCAACTTTTTCACTCTCTTCTTTCACTTTCAACAAGAGGCTTTTTAGCTCCTCTTCACTTTCTGCCATAAGGGTGGTATCATCTGCATATCTGAGTTTATTGATATTTCTCCCAGCAATCTTGATTCCAGCTTGTGTTTCTTCCAGTCCAGTGTTTCTCATGATGTACTCTGCATATAAGTTAAATAAGAAGGGTGACAATATACAGCCTTGACGTACTTGTTTTCCTATTTGGAACCAGTCTGTTGTTCCATGTCCAGTTCTAACTTTTGATTCATGACCTGCATACAGATTTCTCAAGAGGCAGGTCAAGTGGTCTGGTATTCCCATCTCTTTCAGAATTTCCCACAGTTTATTGTGATCCACACAGTCAAAGGCTTTGGCATAGTCAATAAAGCAAAAATAGATGTTTTTCTGGAACTCTCTTGCTTTTTCCATGATCCAGTGGATGTTGGCAATTTGATCTCTGATTCCTCTGCCTTTTCTAAAGCCAGCTTGAACATCAGGGAGTTCATGGTTCACGTATTGCTGAAGTCTGGTTTGGAGAATTTTGAGCATTACTTTACTAGCATGTGAGATGAGTGCACTTGTGCAATAGTATGAGCATTCTTTGGCATTGCCTTTCTTTGGGATTGGAATGAAAACTGACCTTTTCCAGTCCTGTGGCTACTGCTCAGTTTTCCAAATTTGCTGGCATATTTAGTGTAGCACTTTCACAACATCATCTTTCAGGATTTGAAATTGAACCCTTAATTCACTGTCCAGATTCTTCCCTCGAAAGGAGCTAAAACCTTTCTCCACCTGGAAAGGTGCAGCAAGCGTATCATTCCCAGGGCCTAGGTAAAGACCATGTTGCTCAGAGAAAGGAAAGTAAAATCCTCTAAACCTGAGAAAGAGTACTGGGTTCATAGACACTACTAATACTATTAGAGGTCTGTTCCTTCTGGGGAAAGAAGAGAAAAATATCTCTTATATAGAACCTACCACCGTTAGAAGGCAGAACATGTCTTCCATGATGAAGAGATGTAGGAATGCTGAGATAACCCCACCACTGAAGCTGGGGAATAACTCTTAGGTAGGGAGGAACTGGATAGTAAATTAATAAATTCTGCTTCCCAGAATAAATCCCTTGGCATGTGTGTGTGTGATGAAGATTACATACATGTAGGCATGATTGAAACTGAAAAGATTATATATCTCAATTTGAGAACTACAACTAAAGCAATCCTTAAAGAGAAATTTATAATGTTAAATATTTATATTAGCATAGAAGATTGCAAATCAATATCTTAGCTAATATCTTAATTATGTTGATTTTACAATTAATAATTTTAATAAACCCAAAACTAGATTGATGAAGAAAAAAGACAGTAAACATAAATTTCCAATATCAAAATAAAATAATATCAGTACTGATGCTATGAATATTAAATGAAGAAGCTATTATGCCAAACTTTATGACAGTAAACTAGACAACTTATCTTAAATGGTAATGCTTTGAAGGACACATATGCTCACTCATAAATAGATAATCTTTTATCTATTTTATCTAGTCCTACATTTATTTTAAAAATTTGAATGCTTGGTTATGTATATTCCCACAGAGCAACTTTATAGCCAATGGCTTCAATGGTGAGTTTAGTCAAATATTTAAATGAAAAATTACAATTCTACACAAATCCTTCCATAATGTAGAAAGAAGAGAACACTTATTTTATGAGACCAGCATTCCTCTGATACCAAAATCAGAGAGAGGAAGAAAAACAACAACTACACATGAATATTTTCATGAACATAGATTAAGACACTCTCAACAAAAATAGTAACACATTAAATCTAGTAATATATTAAAAGATAAAATATATTATGATTAGTAGGCTTTTTCTTGGATACAAATGGTACGTAATAAGTTAAACATTCAAAGAAACAAATTACTTAACCATATTAACATTTAAATAAAGAAAACCAATATAATAGATTAGTAGATGCAAAAGAAATGTTTGAGAATATTTAGCACATTTTCAGAGGGGCTTCCCTGGTGGCTCAACAGTAAAGAATCTGCCTGCAATGAAGTAAACCCAAGTTCAATCCCTAGATCAGAAACCCACTCCAGTATTCTTGCCTGAAGAATCCCATGGACAGAGGAGCCTGGCAGGCTACAGTCCATAGGGTCCCAAAGAGTCAGACACAACTGAAATGACTGAACACAACACATTTTCATAATACAATCTGTAAACCAATTAGGAATCAAAGTAAACTTCTATAATCTGATACGATTATCTAAACTAAGACTACTTCTCATAACAGACAATGGATCAGAGAAAAATTAAAAATATTTCTGCTTTTACCACTTCTGTTCAACTCTGTAATGAGTTTTTATCCATTCCACTGATGTAAAATAATTAAAAATGATTGGGAGTTCATGTACACTCGTGGCTGATTCATGTCAATGTATAGCAAAACGAATACAGTATTGTAAAGCAAAACAAACTAAAAAATAAAATTTAATTAAAAAGAAAAAAAATAAAAACAAACAAACAAAAAAATAAATGTAACTAATTCAATAAAAAAAAATGATAGTTTAGATTTCAGCATTATAAAACTCTAGTCTTCCAAAGACATGTTAAAGCCAATGCAAAGGGAATGTCAGAGACTAGGGGGAAATGCACACAGGGTATCTATCTGTATATCATACTTTACATACTATAAAGTGCACATACATACAGAGAGACATGCACATACATACAGATAGACTCAAAACTAACTGATAAGAATGGAAAGAAGAAGTGTTTTTAAAATGGGCAAAATATTTAAACAGACACTTCACTAAAGAAGATACATCAATGATATTTAAGCACAGAAATGGATGTTCAACATCATGAGATGAAAGTTAAACCTTATTGGAATTGCAAATTAAAGGGAAAAAACTGAAAATAATGATTGCTTGTTATGATGAGAAAGAATTAAATCTCTAGTTATTGTTGAAGGGAGTTCAACGTGGTGTAGTCACTTTAGAAAGTAGTTTGTCCATTTAGTTTAATAATTTTATTTATTTATGGCTGCACTGCTTTGTTCAGGATTTCTCTAGTTGTGGAGAGTGGGGGCTACTCTTTGTTGCATCGTGGACTTATCATTGTTTTTGTTTCTCTTGTTGCAGAGCATAGACTCTAGACATGTGAACCTCAGTAGTTGTGCACACAGGCTTGGTAGTTGAGGCTTGAAGGCACTAGACAGAGTACAGGCTCAATAGATGTAGCCCACAGGTTTAGTTGTTCTGAGTTATGTTGAATCTTCCTGGGCCAGGGATCAAACCTGTGTCCCTTACACCAATAAGCAGATTCTTACACTTTGCACTGCCAAGGAAGTCCAGTTTGTCCATTTCATAACAAGAAAATATCTGCTTACTACATGCTCCTGCAATATCACTCCTAAGTATTAATTAAATAGGTATTAATATGTGTGTGTGTGTGTGTACACACAACCCTTTATTCAAACACTGATATAGCTTTTATTCAAGACCAAAAATGTGGAAATCCTAGTGCTTTTGAACAAATAAATAGATCAATCATTTTTCATGTATTCATACTTAACAATAAAAGGAACAAGTAGATCATTTTGCTGACAAAGATCTTTCTAGTCAAGGCTATAGTTTTCCCAGTAGTCATGTATGGATGTGAGAGTTGGACTATAAAGAGAGTAGAGCATAGAAGAATTGATGCTTTTGAACTGTGGTGTTGGAGGAGACTTTGAGAGTCCCTTGGACTGCAAGGAGATCCAACTAGTCCATCCTAAAGGAGATCAGTCCTGGGTGTTCATTGGAAGGACTGATTTTGAAGCTGAAGCTCCAATACTTTGGTCATACTTTGGCCAACTGACTCATTTGAAAAGACCCTGGTGCTGGCAAAGATTGAGGACAGAAGAGAAGGGGACGGCAGGGTATGAGATGGTTGAATGGCATCACTAACTCAATGGACACGAGTTTGAATAAACTCCGGGAGTTGGTGATGGACAGGCAGGCCTGGTGTGCTGCAGCCCATGGGGTCACAAAGAGTCAGACATGACTTAGCAACTGAATAACAACAACAACTAATTCTGGATTAATCTCAAATGTTTTACACTCAACTAAGATAGAATAAAATAGCTAACTTATTCACACACAGTCTATGTTTATGATATTCTGGGACACACACAGTCTATTTTTGATATTCTTGGAGGTAAACCTACAGGGACAGAAAATAGAATGAGTGGTTACTGGGACAAAATAGAGTAGAAGTTGATGCTGATCAGGGCCCTGTGCAGGTCCTGGGCACAGAAGCATTTTTGTCCTCCTTTTCATGTCAGAGAAACTACAACCTCCAGTGCCTTCCTTGAGCTCCAAAGAGGAGTTTTGAAAAGATTGCTAATCAAGGGAAGAGCAGCCATGAAAGCACCTAAGGCAAGATTAAAGGGACCAGAGAGGCTCATTAAAATGAGGAGAGTAGCCCATCTGAGACTGCACAATCCCTCATCTTATCAGCAGCCCTACATTTTAAATTTTTTCAGTAGAAAGAAGAAACTAAGACCGTTACTGCATTGAACATTTTTACATATACTTGTTTGACTATATAACCTTATTCACCAGGGAGTGGGGCACAGTTCTTGAGGTGTTAGCCTACTGTGTTAAGCTACTCTTTCCTTCTCCTCCATAATTGTCTCAGTATATCTATTTGGCATCGGTGCACAGAGAACAAAGATTTTCAACAACAAAATCATGGGATTTACTACAAAGGCAACAAATAAACGTGAATTGCTGAAATTCTTCGTGTGTATTTGACCGTGTGAAAATTGTTGTTCAGTCACTCAGTCATGTCCAACTCTTTGCCATCCCATGGACTGCAGCATGCCTGGCTTCTCTGTCCTTCTCCTGAAGCCTGGCCAAACTCATGACCATTGAGTTGGTATGCCATCCAACTGTCTCATCCTCTGTGGTCTCCTTGAGGTAGAAATGCTACGCAGTCGGTGTAGGACTCAAACCTCAGTCTTGTTTGCAATAAGCAACTTGCTCCATTAGCCTAAAGGTATACCCTTTTGTCCCAAATAACAGGAATGTGTCCTTGGCCTGAAAAATTATCAGGAATCAGACTCAGGGAAGGGCAGCAATTAACTTCTGGTCCACAGGCATGAGGGAAAAACAACTGGTGATCATTAATTTTAATCCCATATATCTGGTTCATTGTAAAATGGCTTGAGGGCATGAAAAACTAGGCAAATTAATCTGAGGATCAAGAGAAGCCCTAAAGACTAATTTAAACATTTTGACCTTTAAACTGATTGGTTAAAAGTGACATATTTTAAGGGCAAGAGCCAACCAAGATGTAGAAATTAAGGATATAAAAACTACTGTAAATTCCACCTTTGGGGTGCTCTTTACCCCCTCTCAGTGTCTAGGCTGAGAGCTTTGTATTTTCCTTCTCTTTAATAAATCATGTTCTCTTGCTACCATAAGTGTTAGTGTGTTCACAAAGTTTATTCATTAGATTCCCATTTCTTCTTTGTCATTCTGCCCTCAATCTTACCCAGCTTCAGGGTCCTTTCAGTAAGTTGGCTCTTCACATCAGGTGGCCAAAATATTGGAGCTTCAGCATCAGTCCTTCCAATGAATATTGAGGGTTGATTTCCTTGAGGATTAAATGGTTTGATCTCTTAGTGAAATGGGAATCTGAGTTCTTGTTCACAGAGCCAAAGAATGGAGTCCACATACACACAAACATAGCAAGCAAATAGGATCCATTAGAGAAGAGGAAAGTACAAAGCTCTCAGCATAGACACTGAGAGGGGGTAAGCAATGTTCCCAAAGGTGGGACTTACAGTAGTATGTATATCCTTAATCTCTACATTTTTGGTTGGTTCCTGTCCTTAAAATATGTAATTTATAACCAATCAGTTTAAAGATCAAAGTGTTCGACATCATCTTTATTGATTCCTTGATCCTCAAATTAATTTGCCACCCTTTTTCATGCCCACCTGGTCATTTTGTGGGCTTCCCTACGTGGCTCAAACAATAAAGAATCTGGCTATAATGCAGGGGATCAGGGTTCGGGTTTCACCTCTGAGTCGGAAGTTCCCCTAGAAAAGGAAATAGCAACCCAATCCAGTATTCTTGCTTGGAGAATGCCATGGACACAGGAGTCTGGAAGGCTACAGTCCATGGAGTCACAAAGAGTCGGACATGGCTGAACAACTAACA
Source organism: Aepyceros melampus (assembly GCA_006408695.1). Lineage (NCBI taxonomy): Eukaryota > Metazoa > Chordata > Mammalia > Artiodactyla > Bovidae > Aepyceros > Aepyceros melampus. The sequence continues at coordinate 91,386 of SJXQ01002410.1, read as the reverse complement.
CCTTCACTTTCACTGGTCACTTTACAATGGACCAAATATTAGGGCTTAAGTTTAATGATCAACGGTTGTATTTCCCTGAGGCATGTCCTTCCCTGGATCTGAGTGATAATAGTTTATCAGATCAAGTACACATTCCAGAAATTTGGGACAAAGTGTATAGCTTTAGGCTAATAAAGTGAGATGTTTATTGCAAATAAGACCGAGGTCTCAGAGTCCTAAACTGACTGTCTAACAATTTTTATCTCAGTTGCAATTCAAGGGACACTCAACAGTCTTCTCCAACACAGTTTGAAAGCGTCAATTCTTTGGCACTCAGCCTTCTTTATGGTCCAACTCACATTTGTACATGACTACTGGGAAAGCCATAGCTCTGACTATACAGACCTTTGTTGGCAAAGTAATATTTCTGCTTTTTAATATGCTGTGTATCTTTGTCATAGCTTTTCTTCCAAGGAGCAAGCACTCTTTGATTTCATGGCTGCAGTCACCAACTGTAGTGATTTTGGAGCCCAAGAAAATAAAATCTGCAACTGTTTCCATTGTTTTCCTATCTATTTACCATGAAATGATGGGACCGAACACCATGATCTTAGTTTTTTGAATGCTGAATTTTTAGTCAACTTTTTCACTCTCCTCTTTCACCATCATCAAGAGTCTCTTTAGTTCCTCTTTGATATCAATCATAAAGATGGTGTCATCTGTATACCTGATATTATTGATACTTCATTTACATGAATCTAAATATTTGCCAACATTTATGAATTTTAATACTTAGAAAGGGAGAAAGCGTTGTTTCAGGAAAGAGCCAATTCTGACTCCATGAGGGCTGTTTCTTTGACTTTAATTTTCTTTTTCATTGCTTTTGTTATTATAAACATACACAGTGACCTGCCTGAGGGAAACCTGCCCCTGTCCTTGAATGGATCAAGCACATCATCTCACTGAGTTTGGCCATTCCAGCAGACATTTGCAAGATAATGGTATTACTTCCTCAACTCCACCCATTTTCTGTCCTATAAAAGAAAATGGGATCTAGATCCTGACAAGATGGTTATTTTGAGACATTACTCCGCTATCTTCTTGGTCAGCTGAATTTCCAAATAAAGTTGTATTCCTTGCCTCAACACCTCATCCCTCAGTTAATTATTCTGTCGTGTGAAAAGCATATGGTGCTTAGACTCAAAACAAATTGGTGAATTTTCAGTTCAGTTCAATTCAGTCACTCAGTCGTCTCCGACTCTTTGTGACTCCATGAATCGCAGCACGCCAGGCCTCCCTGTCCATCACCAACTCCCGGAGTTCACTCAGATTCACGTCCATTGAGTCCATGATGCCATCCAGCTATCTCATCCTCTGTCGTCCCCTTTTCTGCCTGCGCCCAATCCCTCCCAGCATCAGAGTCTTTTCCAAGAGTCAAATCTTCGCACGAGGTGGCCAAAGTATTGGAGTTTCAGCTTTAGCATCATTCGTTCCAAAGAAATCCCAAGGCTTATCTTCTTCAGAATGGACTGCTTGGATCTCCTTGCAGTCCAACGGAGTCTCAAGAGTCTTCTCCAACACCACAGTTCAAAAGTATCAATTCTTCAGCGCATAGCCTTCTTCACAGTCCAACTCTCACATCCATACATGACCACAGGAAAAACCATAGCCTTGACTAGATGGACCTTAGTCAACAAAGTAATGTCTCTGCTTTTGAATATGCTATCTAGGTTGGTCATAACTTTTCTCCAGGAAGTAAGCATCTTTTAATTTAATGGCTGCAGTCACCATCTGCAGTGATTGGGAGCCCAGAAAAATAAAGTCTGACACTGTTTACACTGTTTCCCCATCTATTTCCCATGAAGTGATGGGACTGTTTGTCATGGTCTTCATTTTCTGAATGTTGAACTTTAAGCTAACTTTTTCACTCTCCTCTTTCACTTTCATCAAGAGACGTTTTAGTTCCTCTTCACTTTTTGCCATAAAGGTGATATCATCTGCATACCTGAGGTGATTGATATTTTTCCCGGCAATCTTGATTCCAGCTTGTGTTTCTTCCAGTCCAGTGTTTCACGTGATGTACTCTGCATAGAAGTTAAATACTGGGGTGAAGTATACAGCCTTAACGTATTCCTTTTCCTATTTGGAACCAGTCTGTTATTCCATGTCCAGTTCTAACTGTTGCTTCCTGACCTGCATACAGATTTCTCAAGAGGTATGTCAGGTGATCTGGCATTTCCATCTCTTGAAGAATCTTCCAGTTTATTGTGATCCACACAGTCAAATGCTTTGGCATAGTCAATAAAGCAGAAATAGATGTTTTTGTGGAACTCTCTTGCTTTTTCCATGATCCAGCAGATGTTGGCAATTTGATCTCTGATTCTTCTGCCTTTTGTAAAACCAGCTTGAACAGTAGGAAGTTCAGCAGGAATAGATGTTTTTCTGGAACTCTCTTGCTTTTTCCATGAACCAGGGAATTTGGCAATTTGATCTCTGGTTCGTCTGTCTTTTCTAAAACCAGCTTGAACATCAGGAAGTTCATGGTTGATGTATTGCTGAGGCCTGATTCAGAATTTTCCACACTTTACTGTGATCCACACAGTCAAAGGCTTTGGCATAGTCAATAAAGCAGAAATAGATGTTTTTCTGGAACTCTCTTGCTTTTTCCATGATCCAGCGGATGTTGGCAATTTGATCTCTGGTTCCTCTGCCTTTTCTAAAACCAGCTTGAACATCAGGGAGTTCACGGTTCACGTATTGCTGAAGTCTGGCTTGGAGAATTTTGAGCATTACTTTACTAGCATGTGAGATGAGTGCAATTGTGCGGTAGTTTGAGCATTCTTTGGCATTGCCTTTCTTTGGGATTGGAATGAAAACTGACCTTTTCCAGTCCTGTGGCCACTGCTGTTTTCCAAATTTGCTGGCATATTGAGTGTAGCACTTTCACAGCATCATCTTTCAGGATTTGAAATAGCTCAACTGGAATTCCATCACCTCCACTCGCTTTGTTCGTAGTGATGCTTTCTAAGGCCCACTTCACTTGACTTTACATTCCAGGATGTCTGGCTCTAGGTGAGTGATCACACCATCGTGATTATCTGGGTCATGAAAATCTTTTTTGTACAGTTCTTCCGTGTATTCTTGCCACCTCTTCTTAATATCTTCTGCTTCTGTTAGGTCTATACCATTCCTGTCCTTTATTGAGCCCATCTTTGAATGGAATGTTCCCTTGGTATCTCTATCAAACCCAGAACAACTCAACTGCCTGATTTAGTCAGACTGGTTCCTTTTGCAAGCAGAAGCATAGAAACAAAAGAGCCTCCCTTAGAGGACAGGAGGTTGGGTGAGCACTTTTCAAGGTTTGCCTGTTTTCTCTCTACTCTGATGGTTAGACCATGGGGTAGCTTTTGTTGGTTAAAATTATGACATAATTTAAATATATGTAGTAAAGTAGCAGTTACTGGGGAGTGGGTATAGTTGTTTAAGAAACTGATAGATTTAAAGAGCTCAGTCACGTCTAACTCTTCACAGCCCCATGGACTATAGCTCACCAGCTCCTCTGTCCATGGAATTTTCCAGGCAAGAATACTGGAGTGGGTAGCCATTCCTACTCCAGGAGATCTTCCTGACCTGAGGATTGAACCCTCCACTCCTGAATCCCCTGCACTGGCAAATGGATTCTTTACCACCAGTGCTACCTGGGAAACCTGAATTAAAGAGCATTCTTCCTAAAGTCAGAATGGGAGATGAGTTCAGATGAGATTGTGTTCAGTGTGGTATGACTGTAGATGGGAGGTCAGTTCAGAGGCAGGAAGATGGGGTTTCTATTTTTCTTTCCGAATTGGTATCAAGACTGTGTGGATCACAATAAACTGTGGAAAATTCTGAAAGAGATGGGAATACCAGACCACCTGACTTGCCTCTTGAGAAATCTGTATGCAGGTCAGGAAGCAACAGTTAGAACTGGACATGGAACAACGGACTGGTTCCAAATAGGAAAAGGAGTACGTCAAGGCTGTATATTGTCCACCTTGGTTATTTAACTTATATGCAGAGTACATCATGAGAAACGCTGGACTGGAAGATACACAAGCTGGAATCAAGATTGCCGGGAGAAATACCAATAATCTCAGATATGCAGATGACACCACTCTTATGGCAGAAAGTGAAGAGGAACTAAAAAGCCTCTTGATGAAAGTAAAAGAAGAGAGTGAAAACAGTTGGCTTAAAGCTCCACATTCAGAAAATGAAGATCATGGCATATGGTCCCCTCATTCCATGGGAAATAGATGGGGAAACAGTGGAAAGTGTCAGACTTTATTTTTTGGGCTCCAAAATCACTGCAGATGGTGACTGCAACCATGAAATTAAAAGACGCTTACTCCTTGGACACTTCCACTGTATAATCATAAGGGATTTGATTTAGGTCATAACTGAATGGTCTAGCAGTTTTCCCTACTTTCTTCAATTTGAGTCTGAATTTGGTACTAAGGAGTTCATGATATGAGCCACAGTCAGCTCCTGGTCTTGTTTTTGTTGACTGTATAGATTTTTCCATCTTAGACTGCAAAGAACATAATCAATCCGATATTAGTGTTGAGGATCTGGTGATGTCCATGTGTAGAGTCTTCTCTTGTGATGTTGGAAGAGGGTGTTTGCTATGACCAGTGCATTTTCTTGGCAAAACTCTATTATTCTTTGCCCTGCTTCATTCTGCATTCCAAGGCCAAATTTGCCTGTTACTCCAGGTGTTTCTTGACTTCCTACTTTTGCATTCCAGTCCCCTAGAATGAAAAAGACATCTTTTTTGGGTGTTAGTTCTAAAAGGTCTTGTAGGTCTTCATAGAACCATTCAACTTCGTCTTCTTCAGCATTACTATTTGAGGCATAGACTTGGATTACTGTGGTATTAATGGTTTGCCTTCAAAATGAACAGAGGTGATTCTGTCATTTTAGATATGGCATCCAAGTACTGCATTCCAGACTCTTTTGTTGACCATGATGGCTACTCCATTTCTTCTTAGAGATTCCTGACTGCAGTAGTAGATATAATGGTCATCTGAGTTAAATTCACCCATTCCAGTCCATTTTAGTTCGCTGATTCCTAGAATGTCGACATTCATTCTTACCATCTCTTTTTTACCACTTCCAATTTTCCTTGATTCATGGACCTGACATTCCAGGTTCCTATGCAATATTTCTCTTTACAGCATCGGATGTTGCTTCTATCACTAGTCACATCCATACCTGTGTATTGTTTTTGCTTGGTTCCATCCCTTCATTCTTTCTGGAGTTATTTCTCCACTCATCTCCAGTAGCATATTGGGCACCTACTGACCTGGGGAGTTCCTCTTTCAGTATCCTATCATTTTGCCTCTTCATACTGTTCATGAGGTTTTCAAGGCAAGAATATGAAGTGGTTTGGCCTTCCGTTCTCCAGTGGACCACCTTCTCTCAGACCTCTCCACCATGACCCGCCCATCTTGGATTGCCCCCAGAGTATGTCTTAGTTTCATTGAATTAGACAAGGCTGTGATCCTAGTGTGATCAGAATGACTAGTTTTCTGTGAGTATGGTTTCAGTGTGTGTGCTCTCTGATGTCCTCTTGCAACACCTACCATTTACTTGGGTTTCTGTTACCTTAGACGTGGGGTATCTCTTCACAGCTGCTCCAGCAAAGCACAGCCGCTTCTCCTTACCTTGGACAAAGGGTACCTCCTCACCACTGCCCTTCCTGACCTTCAACGTGGGATAGCTCCTCTAGGCCCATGACCCGCCCATCTTGGATTGCCCCCAGAGTATGTCTTAGTTTCATTGAGTTAGACAAGGCTGTGATCCTAGTGTGATCAGAATGACTAGTTTTCTGTGAGTATGGTTTCAGTGTGTGTGCTCTCTGATGTCCTCTTGCAACACCTACCATTTACTTGGGTTTCTGTTACCTTAGACGTGGGGTATCTCTTCACAGCTGCTCCAGCAAAGCACAGCCGCTTCTCCTTACCTTGGACAAAGGGTACCTCCTCACCACTGCCCTTCCTGACCTTCAACGTGGGATAGCTCCTCTAGGCCCTCCTGTGCCTGTGCAGCCACCACTCCTTGGACGTGGGGTTGCTCCTCATGGCTGCTGCCCCTGGCCTGAATCTTACTATGTAATAATTATAATAAACCTTGTATTTAAAGATAGTGTTTAAAACAAAGACAATCTAGTAGTTATGATTAAAAAGTTACATTGTCTAAATATTAATGCTGAAGTTTTACACTCTTTCCTATTAAAATTTATGTGATATCATTTATTTGGTGAACCAAGATTTTCATATTATAATACAATTGATACCATTTTTCTACTGGAATTGGGGCTAATTTGGATATAATTTTTTGCTAGAAATTAATTCCAGAAGGTAACTATGATTGTTATGTTATGTGGGAGTAAAGTGTTGAAGACAATCAATAAGAGCCAAATTAAAGATTTTTTTGGTAAAATAATTCTGTATTTAGAAATTCCAGATATGTATCAACAGAACAAAATGCATAAATAAAAAATCCTGACCCATCTATTATCTGTATTTTAAATAATTGCAATCCAGACATTTTTAATTTACTCATGGTTCTTTCATCTAGTTAACAGATTTTCAAATAACAAATACATTATCCTGTGAGTATATCAGTCTAGGTCTTCAAAATATTTTTGATCTGCCAAGTTCCTGAAATTTAACAGTATGCATCATTACAACCACCAGGATACTTTATTTCATTATGTAGATGTGAATTATGGATGATGTTAAGTACAATTTAAGTGATATAATATACTATTTTAAAATAAGAAAATAAATATTGAACTAAAACATTCATTTAAAATGTAATGGCTATGTTTATGTGAAATGCCTAGTTCTAATGATAAATATCAATAGAGAATTACGCAAATGAAATGAGAGTACTCCCAGATTACCACCATTAAGTCAGGCAATGGGATGTAAAAAGCAAAGAGAAAGCCTATTAGTCTCTGTGGAGCTGTTAGTATTATTTTCTTTCTTTACAAAAATAAAACAGAGAATTAAATAATACAAATCAGCTTCCAGGGTTTGTTTCCTTAGGGAAGAGTAGAGATTGTGCCTATTATCTATGTTTACTTGAAAGTGGCAAAGCTTCTAGGCACATAATTTGTCCTCCAGTCAGTGAAAGACTAACAACTCCCACCCTCCAGTAAAAATAAGAGCCCAGCTCCATAATGAAATTCTGGAGGGGATATGCAGGCTTCATATTCTCTCAGTCCTATGCCTATCAAGGCATAAGTTCTTCAGCACAAACTGAGGAAGAGAGCTGGCATTTACCAAGGAATATCTTCGAAGGTAAGATAAAGCAATTTATATCTGTAGATTCCCATTTCCTTAAGTATGTACCAACAATGAACCTACGAAGTTGATTTTGATAATACAGTTTTGTACTGTTCAATACTAATAAATGCTGGATTCCCATGCTAGCACAGTGGTAAGAGTCCAATTGCAAATGGAGGGGATACCAGTTTGATCCCTGGTCCAGGAAGATTCTACCTGCCATGGAGCAGCTAGGTCCATGTGCCATAATCACTGTAGGCCATGATACCTACAGCTTGTGCTCCACAAGAGAGGCCACCGCCATGAGAAGGCTTTTAAACACAGCAAAGAGTGTTCCCCACTAACACCAAATGGAGAAAGCTTGTGCTTGGCAGTGAAGACCAGCATGACCAAAACTAAAAATAAAAAATTAAAAATAATAATAATAATAAGCAACACAGGAGATCACCTTAAGTCACCTTTTTACAGAAAATAATTGTTCTAACTCCATTAATAGAAATATTCAGTTCAGTTCAGTTGCTCAGACGTGTCCGACTCTTTGCGACCCCATGAATCGCAGTACGCCAGGCTTCCCTGTCCATCACCAACTCCCGGAGTTCACTCAAACTCATGTCCATTGAGTCTGTGATGCNATTGGAAAAGACTCTGATACTGGGAGGTTTTAGGGGCAGGAGGAGAAGGGGACAACCAAGGATGAGATGGCTGGATGGCATCACGGACTCAATGGACGTGAGTCTGAGTGAACTCCGGGAGCTGGTGATGGACAGGGAGGCCTGGCGTGCTGCGATTCATGGGGTCACAAAGAGTCGGACCTGACTGAGAGACTGAACTGAACTGAAATGAACTGAACTAGTGGCTTACAACACCAACATATGTATTCTTCTGCAGTTCTGCAAGTCAGAAGTCCAGCCTCAGTTCCTCTGGACTAAAAGTCAAAGTATCAGCAGGCCTGTTTTTTTCTTAAGACTCTGAGGGAAGAATCTGTTTCATGCGTTTTTCAGCAACCTGTGGTACAGCCCCTTCTGGGCTTATCTTCTTTCATCTTCAAAGCATATTGTTGTTGTTTAGTTACTAAGTCACGTCCAACTATTTATGACTAAACAAAAAGTAGCCCATCAGTCTCCTCTGTCCACGGACTTTCCCAGGCAAGAATATTGATGTAGGATGCCATTACTGCTCCATGGTATCTTTCCAACCCAGGGATCAAATCTGAATCTCCTGCCTTGCTTACCACTGAGCCACCAGGGAAGTCTCTCAAAGCACATTACTCACTCCAATTGCTGCTTCTACCATCACGTCTCCTTTTCTGTGGTTTTCTCCCTCTGTTATTTCCTTCCCCTAAGGACCCTTGTGATTACATGATTGGGCTCACCTGGATAATCTAAGATGCTCTTATTTCCCATCACAGAATCCTTCATCACAGTGCTTTTGCCATCTACAATTACATGGCACAGTACAGAATAAGAATATAAACAACATGGGGTTATGACTCACCCTACTATAGGTGGCATATTTGTGATTATCATTTTTAAGACTTTATGCTGGAATTCTGTATTCAGGGGGTTGAAGGTCCAAGATCCAACCTGCCTTTTCCCTGTCTTTCCCTGGGCTTCCTCTTAGCAGTGGAAACAGACTGGGGAAATGAAAGCCATCACTCAACTGAAGAGGCTGGGATTCCTCTTAAACTAGTCTTAGCAGCCCGGGCCAGACCTACAACAGCAAAATCATCGAATCGTGCCTTCATTACAGGCACCGCCCCTCTTTGAACTGCCACCCTCTTCCTATTGCTTCTCTCCAAAGAAGAGGAAGTTTAAGTCACAAATTCTCTGTGCTACCTGCACCAGCCCTCTGCACTATTCAAAAATGTCTATTTCCTACTTCCAGCCTAACAATTCAGGGGCAGCAAGGGTTGGCTACATGATGCTCAGTACATGATGGTTAGAGTTGCTGATTCAAGGAATTAATGTACAGATTTTCATTTTCTTAGGTACAGATGTTTTGTCATTCCCAAAGAATCTAATTGGCTGGAAACTTTAAAGAGCACCACCAGTTTATATGCTCTTTTAATTTCAGAGGTCCCAGATCCTTCCCATTCATGGAGTCAGAAGTGCATCTAAGTATCACTAGGATGCTTATTCTGTACCTGGATCCACCACCCAAAAAGTCCTCTGGAGCTTGAGAACAAAGCAAACTTCCAACTGCCTCCTGGGCTGGTTCTCCTTAACAAAGATACTGCTTTATCTGTCTCTGATCCTCAAATACATAAAAGATTAAAAATGTGGTGAAGAAAACATAGCACAAAACGTATCAATCTACGTTTAAAGGCTTCCTATAATTTGCTTCCTTTGTAGGGATGACTTGTATTCTTTTCACCTGAAAACTCTAAATCAAATAAAATTTTCTTTTCTTAATTTTAGAAAATACACAATCTAAATAGGTGAAGAGTGAGTCAACTCAAAGGGCTTCCCTGATAGTTCAGTGGTAAAAGACCTGCCTACCAATGCAGGAGACATGGGTTTGATCTCTGGGTCAGAAAGATTCCCTGGAGGAGGAAATAGAAACCTACTCAAGTATTCTCGCCTGGGAAATCCCATGGACAGAGGAGCACGGCAGGGTACAGTCCATGGGGTCACAAAAGAGTCAGACACGACTTAGTGACTAACCAACAACAACAAAGTCAACTCAAAAGGTCTTCTCTTTTTCAATATGGAGTGCTCTATGGACTGTGTGTAAAAAAAAATTTTTTTAATCATGTAAAATCCAGAGCCAGATTAATAAACTACATAATAGTGATACTAGAAATCAGTTCAGATACTAACATTGATTCCTGAAAATCAATCAAATGGCCCTTAAATTTCTTTAATAATTACATCTTGAAAGGCGAGGGCTATTTTCCATTATTTTATTCCTTTAGGGAACAATTATCTTAATCTACTGTGATCTCTGTGTGAATGGAGATCAACCATGTTTACTTTGGAAAAACATCACTCACTGTGTCTTAGGCAAAATTAAAGTCTTTTCATGTCAATTCTACACCATGGCTGCATAGTACTCCCTCATACAGCAGTTAAGATCATCCATATACCATATACAAATAGCTGAGAAAAGAAGAGAAGCTAAAGGCAAAGGAGAAAAGGAAAGATATATCCATCTGAATGCAGAGTTCCAAAGAATAGCAAAGAGACAAGAAAGTCATCCTAAGTAATCAATGCAAAGAAATAGAGGGAAAAAATGGAATGGGAAAGACTAGAGATTTCTTCGAGAAAATTAGAGATATCAAGGAAATATTTCATGTGAAGACGGGCACAGTAAAGGACAGAAATGGTATGGACCTAACAGAAGCAGAAGATATTAAGAAGAAATAGCAGGAATACATAGAAGAAATATACAAAAGAGATCTTCATGACCCAAACAACGACCATGGTGTGATCATTCACCTAAAGCCAGACATCCTGGAATGCCAAGTTAAGTGGGCCTTAGGAAGCATCACTATGAACAAAGCTAGTGGAGGTGATGGAATTCCAGTGGAGCTATTTCAAATCCTGAAAGATGATGCTGTAAAAGTGCTGCACTCAATATGCCAGCAAATTTGGAAAACTCAGCAGTGGCCACAGAACTGGAAAAGGTCAGTTTTCATTCCAATCCCAAAGAAAGGCAATGCCAAACAATGCTCAAACTACCGCACAATTGCACTCATCTCACATGCTAGTAAAGTAATGCTCAAAATTCTCCAAGTCAGGCTTCAACAGTATGTGAACTAAGAACTACCAGATGTTCAAGCTGGATTTAGAAAAGGCAGGGAACCAGAGGTCAAATTGCCAATATCCTTTGGATCATAAAAAAAGCAAGAGAGTTCCAGAAAAAACACCTATTTCTGCTTCACTGACTATGCTAAAGCCTTTGTGTGAATCACAACAAGCGGTGGAAAATTCTGAAAGAGATGGGAATACCAGACCACCTTACCTGCCTCTTAAAAAATGTGTATGCAGGTCAAGAAGCAACAGTTAGAACCAGACATGGAACAATGAACTAGTTCAAAATTGGGAAAGGAATACATCTAGGCTGTATATTGTCACCCTGCTTATTTAACTTCTACACAGAGTACATCATGTGAAACACTGGGCTGGATAAATCACAAACTGGAATCAAGATTGCCAGGAGAAATACCAACAGCCTCAAATATGCAGATGACATCACTTTATGGAAGAAAATGAAGAGGAACTAAAGAGTCTCTTGAGGAAGGTGAAAGAGGAAAGTGAAAAAGCTGGCTTAAAACTCAAAATTCAGAATACTAAGATCATGGCATCTGGTCCCATCACTTCATGACAAATAGATGAGGAAACAATGGAAACATTGACAGACTTCATTTTCTTGTGCTCCAAAATCATTGCAGATAGTGACTGAAAGCATGAAATTAAATGACATTTGCTTCTTGGAAGAAAAGCTATGACCAACCTAGACAGCATATTAAAAAGCAGGGACATTATTTTTCTGACAAAAGCATGATTTTTCCAGTAGTCATGAATGAATGTGAGAGTTAGACCGTAAAGAAAGCTGAGCACCAAAGAACTGATGCTTTCGAACTATGGTGTTGGAGAAGACTCTTGAGAGTCCCCTGCAAGGAGATCAAACCAATCCATCCTAAAGGAAATCAACTGTGAATATTCATTAGAAGGAGTGATGGTAAAGCTGAAACTCCAATACTTTGGCCACCTGATGCAAAGAGCTTACTCACTGGAAAACACCCTGATGCTGGGAAAGCTTGAGGAGGAGAAGGGGATGACAGGGGATGAAATGATTGGATGCCATCACTAACTCTATTACATGAGTTTGAGCAAGCTCCAGGAGTTGGTGATGGACAGGGAAGTCTGGTGTGCTGCAGTCCATGGGAGTCACAGAGTCGGACATGCCTGAGCAATTGAACTGAACTGATACCATATACAGGGAATTCTCATTATTTGTGGTAGTTGTGTTCTATTAAGTCTCCACAGCATTCACTGAGTAAATACTGAGCCGCTGCTCCTAAGGGAAATTTAGGGCAAGGTTCCTGCAGCCTCTGGTCACGACGTTCTCATCAATGAATCAATTACCTTGTCTTTTGTGTTTCTGTTGGGAAGATCCCCTGGAGAAGGAAATGGCAACCCACTCCAGTACTCTTGCCTAGAAAATTCCATGGATGGAGGAGCCTGGTGGGCTACAGTCCATGGGGTCGCAAAGAGTCAGACACGACTGAGTGACTTCACTAAAAGTGTTAGTCATTCAGTCATGTCTGACTCTTTGCAACTCCATGGATTGTAACCCACCATGTACCTCTGTCCACAGGATTTCCCAGACAATAGTATTGGAGTGGGTAGCTATTTCCTTCTCCAGGGGATCTTCCCAAACCAGGGATTGAACCCAGGTCTCCTGCATTGCAATCGTATTCCTTACCATCTGAGCCACCAGGACTCCTTATTTGATATACACTGTATATTCATTAACCCTGAACCCACAGCCAGCAGCACAATATGTAATCAATGCCTGAATGAAACTTCCGACTCATAGAAGGCACATTTCCATAAGGCACATCATTAGACTTCCTGCTTAGGACACTAGACTGCACTTCAGCAGGAATCTGGAAGAGCACTCTGAAAAGTGAAATCACCACCAAAAAGCACAAAGATGTGAAAAACACGGTCCTAAACAGACTTGTTTACAGCATGAGAAGTGAAACTAGAGAGCAGATCATCATTATGTTTGATTTCAGCCGGGAATATGTGAGTCAAGCAACTCAAATTTTCCGCCACTCTGCTGGTATCCTAAATAACCATAAAAAGTGCCATGAGTATTGATTTGGGGGTTACAATAAAATGTTAGTGAGTAGGTGAATTCACAAATGCAGAATCCACAAATAAAAAGAATTGACCGTGTACCACATCTTGCAGGAGACACTTCCAACCTTGTTATCCTTAGGCACCTCTAAGTCACTCCCTGGTACATGGTGAGGTCTCCTGGTTTCTAAGGTCCAGCAGCACTGACCCTATTTTATGATATATTATTGCCCAGGAATCATGCAGCAAAATTCCTAGCTGCCAGAGACACAGCAGTCAGTTCATGTTTGTTAAATTAATCACACCAGTCTGGCTGACCCTAAAGGAAGCTTTCGTCATTCCTCCTTGAAATCAGTGTTACAAAACAATTCTATATTACTTCCAATACCCAAAGTACCAAACATCATTAATCTTAAACGAATGGTAGCCCAGAATGAAGAAATAACATATCCCCATGAAATAGGATGACATTTGCCTCCAACTCCTCAGTTCACCCAGTAACACTGGGAATATTCATACAAACAACTAAGGAAGTCCCCATCACTACCTGAGGCAGAAAGGAAGGGAAGGTGTGAGGTTAAAGAGATGAAAATCCAGAGTAAACCGAAGTAGCCAAGTCCCTAGGTTCCAGCCATAGGGACAGTAAGAGCAGCCTTGGCTAGGCAGTGACGTTGTCCAGAGCAGCGTTTCTGGAGTGTACATCTGAGGAGCTAGAGAGACTATTACAATACACAGATTTCATGTTCTACACCAGACCAACTACAGGAGAATTTCTAAGGGTGGATCTAGAGAGCTGAGTTCTAACAAGCTCCCTGTAGATGTTCATGGAGATCAATGCTTAGGAGTTGCTGCTCCATCTAGAGAATGGTTAGTAAGAAGACACAAGTTTTGGGGTTTCGTGAGAAATTTGGGTCCAAATGTCCAATCCACTTACTACCAGGTAACATGGAGCCCTCAATTTTCTATAAATATGAAAGTAATATTGGGCTGGCCAAAAAGTTCATTTATCTTTCCCTGTGTCGGGAAGATCCCCTGGAGAAGGAAATGGCAACCCATCCAGTATTCTTGCCTGGAGAATCGCATGGACGGAGGAGCCTCGTGGGCTACAGTCCACAGGGTCGCAAAGAGTCGGACACGACTGAGCGACTTCACTTTCACTTTCTTTGTGAGATATTATGGAAAAACCTGAACAAATGTTTTGGCCAACCCCATGTAACACTTGGGATTCCCAGGTAGTGCTAGTGGTAAAGAACCCACTTGTTAATGCAGGTTGATGTAAGAGACACGGGTTCAATCCCTGGCTTGGGAAGATACCCTGGAGAAGGGCATGGCAACCCACTCCAGTATTCTTGCCTGGAGAATCCCATGGACAGAGGAGCCTGGCAGGCTGTAGTCCAAAGGGCTGCACAGAGTCAGACACAATTGAAGCAACTGAGCACGGCACAGCACACATGTAATACTCGGTTCGCAGGGTTGCCATACTGGGACACTACTGACATTTGGGGCTAGATAACTGTTTTCAGTGAAGGCTGTCCTAGGCACAGTAGAATGGTTGGTGGCAACCACAGCCTCTACAATAGTCATCACAGTAAAAAATTATTTCCAGATATTGCCAAAGTTTCCCTGGGGAGAGAAAGGAGCAGAGTCACTGCTGGTTAAGACTCATTGCTTTAAAGGATTGTTGAATCTAATAAATTTGGCTGGGGTCTGACATATGGTAGGCTATCAATAAATGTTTATTATCTTTATCTCTCAACTCACAATGAATGCCCAGAGAAGAGCACTCTGACAATTTTCATTAAGGTCCTCCATGCTTTCTGCATTTTTGACACCTCCATTGATTCACATCAGTGGCACCTTAAACCCTGGCTTTGTAGTCAGATAAGAAGAGCAGGCATTAGGCTATAAACTTAACTTGGTTTTGTTCTTGTTGTTCAGTCACTAAGTCGTATCAAACTCCTTGTGATCCCATGAACTGCAGCACACCGGGCTTCCTTGTCCTGCACTCTCTCCTGGAGTTTGCTCAAACTCATGTCCATTGAGTCAGTGATGCCATCCAACCATCTCAACCTCTGCCCCCCCTTCTCCTCTTGCCCCCAGTCTTTCCCAGCATCAGGGTCTTTTCTAATGAGTTGGCTGTTTGCATCAGGTGGCCAAAGTACTGGAGCTTCAGCTTCAGCATCAGTCCTTCTAATGAATATTCAGGGTTGATATCCTTTAAGATTGACTGGTTTGACCTCTTTGCTGTCTAAGGGATTCACAAGAGTCTTCTCCAGCACCACAGTTCAGAAGCATCAATTCTTTGGCACTCAGCTTTATTTATGATCCAGGTCTCACGTCCATACATGACCATAGGAAAAACCATAGCCTTGACTAGTTGGACCTTTGTTGACAAAGTAATGTCTCTGCTTTTGAATATGCTGTCTAGGTTGGCCATAACTTTTCTTCCAAGGAGTAAGCGTCTTTTAATTTCATGGCTGCAGTCACCATCTGCAGTGATTTTGGAGCCCAGAAAAATAAAGTCAGCCACTGTTTCCCCATCTATTATTTGCCATGAAGTGATGGAACCAGGTGCCATGATCTTCGTTTTCTGAATGTTGAGCTTTAAGCCAACTCTTTCACTCTCCTCTTTCACCATCATCAAGAGGCTCTTTAGTTCTTCTTCGCTTTCTGCCATAAGGGTGATGTCATCTGCATATCTGAGGTTATTGATATTTCTCCTGGCAATCTTGATTCCAACCTGTGCTTCCTCCAGCCCAGCATTTCTCATGATCCTTGGGTCAGGAAGATCCGCTGGAGAAGGAAATGGCAACCCACTCCAGTATTCTTGCCTGGAAAATCTCATGGATGGAGGAGAAGATTTTATTCTTAATATTACAGATTTTCAGAAGCAGTTGGTTGAGTCTTAACTTTACAATTCATAAACATCATATGTAGAGGGGTGAAAGTGGGGTGAAAGCTCAGAGCCCTTAGTTCACTTTTAGAATTAATTTGACAACAGGTCTTTCATAGGCTAATTCCCCAGCTCTTTAATCAAAGCACTAAAAGACTGGAGTGCATGGCCCCAAGGACTTCTCATCCTCAGCAAGTCAAGATTCTCATCCGTGAAACAGAGGCTAAGCTAAAGTCTCAAGCTCCTCTAAAATTCCGTATGCTTTAAAAAAAATTCTACAATTCCAACTAACTCCTAATACTTTCTTCTAATTCATCAATAATTTCATATTTTTAGTATTAAAATTTAACAATTAGGATATTTTAACATTCACTAAATAAATATTTCATCAAAGTAACAGTTCTTTTTCTTTATTTCTCCCTTTTTTTTTAGCCACACCGTGTGACTTGTGAGGTTTTAGTTCCCCAACCAGGAATTGAACCTGGGCCCTTGGCAGAGAAAACACAGAGTCTTAACCACTGGACCACCAGAGAATTCATCGAAGTAACAATTCTTGGATATCTACTTTGTGAAAAGCAACACCAAAAAAAGATAAGACATGGTCTCTGACCCCAAAATGGAGAGGCAGACACATAGAACAAACACCAGAAAAAAAAAAAATGAAATATGTGCTCTGTGCAAATGCAATAAGAGTATATCTGAGATGGGAAAAGATGAACTAACATTAAATAGTTAATGAGAATTCGTCATATCTGAGAGAAAGAAATGGCTGAAAATAGAACAGTTGGGAAAGAAAGAAAAGGATTCTTGCTTAGGGACAAACTTCCAGACTTGGGGACAAACAAGACAAAAATCAATTCAAGGCATGCTGGAAACTGCAAGTTACAGCATTCCCATCACTTTTTCATAAGAGGAGACATCTCCCCTTGAAGTATAGCCACTTTGAGTGATGAAAGATATGACTATAGAGGTAAATACATCGGATAATTAGAAACAGCAATTTGCTAGAAGAAGTTTCATCAAATTAATGCCTCACTGACTTCTTTGGCAGCTACTTGTCTGGATAAAAAATATAATTCTAGGGCCATAGCAAACTTGGATGTATTACTTTCTTGAATAAATTGATCACATCAGTATTGCAGCAATCCCTTTATTTACTTCAAAATAATACAGGGAAAAGTTGAAAGACAGCCTCTAAGTATGTATTAGAAGTTACTCTCTGATTTTCTTTAACTTCAGCATATTCTTTCTCCATTCAAACCTGCCTGGCTTCCATAATAATCAGCATTGCTTCCCTGGGAGAAAAATTTCAGTAATAACATATGGCAAGGCGTGGCCTTGTCAGTAACTCCGTATCATGGGTGTGTTTAACATGAGGCACAGACTCATGCCTCTCAGAACCTTAGAGTGAATTATTTGTGGCTGAACACATGCTGTATCCAAGAAAAGAGCTCTGTTCATTTTTGGTTGACTTGACATCTATTTAGAGTGGTAAAAAAGTCACAACAAAAATAAGGTTCTACAAAGGGCTAGAAACTGACTATTGATGATATTGCTTCATCTTCCCAAGTGAAATTCACATTACATCAGCAATAAGATAAGATCAACTTTCAATTTCTTCACATTGAATAAGCAAAGTGGTGGTGTATGGGGAGGGGAGGGAGGGTTCTCACTACCTATATTTCTATAAAGAAGTTGCATCTACAGACTAAATGATTATATCAAAATTCACATTAAAACCTAACCACTAATGTGATTTGGGACCTCTGGGAGATGATTAAGTCATGAGGCTGAATGGCGTCATTACTTTATAGAGACTCGAGAGCTCCCTCGTTCCTTCTGCCACATGCAGACAAGGCAAGAAGACAGGCGTCTATGAACCAGGAAGCAGGCCCTAACCAGACACTGAATCTGCTGGCACCTTGATCTTGGACTTCCCAGCCTCCAGAACTCTGAGAAATAGATGTCTGTTGTTCATAAGCCACCCACTCTCTGGTATCCTAACAAAGATAAGGCATTCAAGGAGCTCTCTCTGCATATCCCTAAGTATCCTCTACCCAGGTGGCACTAATGGCAAAGAAACAGTCTGCCAATGCAGGAGAAATAAGAGACAAGGGTTTGATCCCTGGGTTGGGAAGATCCCCTGGAGGTGGACATGGCAACCCACTCCAGTATCCTTGCCTGAAGAATCCCATGGACTGAAGAGCCTGGAGGGCTACAGTCCATAGGGTCACAAAGAGTCAGACACGATGAAGCGTGTACGTACAACTTAGCACACATGCACACACGCACCCTGTGACCCCCATCACAAGGGGAAAATGCGAGCTGAAGGCATTAGAGCCCTTCTCCAACTGTTTTAATGGTTCTTAATACACACATCATCATCAGAGTCACATTTACTAAGTGTTTACCATGTGCCAGCTACAATTAAAAGCACTTTTCAAGTATTAAATTATGGAAATAGTTTGTCTTTCCAACCACACAGGTCTGATTACACATGGCACCATCATTGATCCTAATGGACACTCTTTTCTTAATCAAATCAATGCTATGACAATTCTGAAGGAAGTGGAAGTCTGGATATCATGCCAGTATACAAATAATCTCATGGATCTCTTCATAAGGGAATATGAGTTAAGCCAAAAAACTGGCATATTACAAATACTAGATATTTCAAAATACTCAATGTTACTTTATTTTGACCATTTACTGATTTGCACCATTCTTAGTTTATAAAAATTGCTTTCATTCTCTGTAGACAAATGCCCGACATTAGTGTCCTCCCCAAAGAATTCATTTCTTTCTCATATAAACAGATCGAAAACAGAAAGCCAAGAAATATCACCATTCCATGAAGGGACAGCAAGCTAAGGGGACCTTCAGAGGTGATCATCTCTTGGAGACATAATTATTCACAGAAGCCACAGTTGTTCTTCAGCTAGGAAGATCATATGAGCCACAGCTCATAAAGCCTAAAATCCCCAAACTAATAGAACTCATTTATCACTTGCCACTGACTCCCCACTGGTGAAACTAGATTATTCTGAAATGACAGTCCCAAGAGGAATTGTGAGACTCAACTAGAAAACCAATCCATCAATAAATATGCTGCCACTGAGTGACGGAAGGTGGGGTACAGTAAATACATTTAAAGAAGATTGTCCTTATCCTCAAGGAAGTTTCAATACAGTTGAAAGAAGTTAAGACACAGAAATATTTCTAAAGTGTTTTAACAGTAAGCTATGTACCAGAAAGAATGGCAAAGAGCATCCAAATGAACACTGACCTATTAATTTCCTGCACTCTTCCTTTCATCTTATTTGTTTGGGTTCTTCCCAAAGCAGGGTCTAAAGTACGGTCAGGGACTCAGGGAAAAGATAATTCATTTGGAAGAGGTCCCTCAAAGCATGAGCGATTGGGAGGGAAGAATGACACAAAGACAGAGCAAAAGCTAGTAAGAAGATGAGTTACAAAGATCAGGGTCAGTTAGGGTCGTTTGCCAGTGGGACCTCTTGGAAGCAAAGAACACCTCCCAGAATATTCACCTGCAGGGCTACATTTGCCTGCTGCATTTGCCTGCTAGCCAAGCTGACATCAGTGGTCTGAGAAGGTCCTGAGATAGAAAGTGAAAAGAGGCTTGCTGGTGATTAAGGTGAGGCACTGTTAATGTTGACTCTGAGCTTGCATGAATCATGAAACATCGAACCCCTAAAAGAAGTACCTGAAAGCAGAGGTAGGTGAAGGAGAAGTGATATGAATCATCGAAAGCACCTGTTACCCAGTCCTGCTCTAAAAGCGTTGCATGACTTCTCTGATCACCTGTGAATACTCAATCCACTCTCTACTCTCATTTTCCTTTGTCTCAGGCCTTCTTACTTGGATGTATGTATCTGAAATAAGCTACATTTTCTATCCAACAAATGCTTAACTTCTGAGCTTTCCCACTTTAAAATTCCTTCACAATGGCATGTATCATTTTTTACTGATATGCTAGGATCCTTCAGAGAAATAAAGATGATGGTGATGACAATCATGACGATGATGGTGACGATGACAATGATGATTATATAACAATAACTACCAATTATTAACATCTTCTTATGTGCCAGTCCTTTACATATATGAGCACATTAAACCTCCATGACAATTCTTTGAACCATCTACCCTATTTTACAGATGTTTTTCCACTGATATATAAAGAAATTCAGTAACTTGCCCAAGATCACACAAAAATTAAGCAGAGGACTCAGGATTTGAACTTAGACAATTTGACTCCAAGAGCCCAGACTAACATGCAGGAAGGATGGGGTGGGAGGAGAGAGAAAATAACCACAGTGAAGCAATAAGCATGGTTATGTATGATTAGTCACTCAGTCATGTCCAACTCTTTGCAACTCCATGGACTGTAGCAAGGTTAATGAAGTAAAAACAATGGGCTGCCTGTAAAAACATAAGGATAAAGGGAACTTTTGCTAAGTTCTGCAAAACCTCATCTAAAACATCCAGAACATACTATCCCCAGAATCTCACCCACATTTCTGCTCCATTTTGTCACAATCATTGGCCACCCCACTCTGTTTTTCAAACGCTCCTTCCTGGCAACAGATTTTTATGCATTTTTTACTTCAGTTTCAAAAAGTCTACAAATAACACCTATGGAATTCCATGATTTCATTTAAATTCTCCTTCAAGCCCTAAAAGATGATGTTTGAGTTTCCAGAAATTATTTGAAATCCTTCATCTACCATTTCTGAGGATCAGTGCTGCTGTGGTGTGCTCAGTCATGTCTGACTCTTTGCAATCTCATGGACTACAGCTGGCCAGGCTTCTCTGTCCATGAGATTCTTCAGGCAAAAATACTGGACCAGGTTGCTATTTCCTCCTCCAGGGGATCTTCCAGACTCAGGGATAGAACCCGCATCTCTTGCACATCTCCTGCATTGGCAGGAGGATTCTTTACCGAATCAGAGAATAAATGAAAATGTAGTGTGCAGTGACTACTAGCCGTACTGTAAAATATATGCCCATGGACACCATCAAGATAAAGTTCAAGAAACCAATTCAAAAACAAAAGGAAATCTCTAACTTTAGCTCAGAGTTTTAACTCTGAACACCAAGATGAAGGATAAAATAAAAGGTATAATAAGAGTATGTACTGATTATTCCAGAGTATATAATTATTTAATCTTTCTAAAGACTTCTAACAAGGTTTCACATCAAAGAATAAGAACAAATCAGCAAGGGTCCAGAACACTTTAATTATTCATTCAGTAAACTTTTTGAGTTAATACTATGTTCTAGAATAGACACTTTACTCCCTAGATACTATATATGCTATAATCAATAAGACATGGTTGTTATAAATAAGGAACTGTCCCTGAGATTTAAAAAAAGAAGAAGAAATGAGCCTTTCTCTAGATGAAAATAACACACAGATTCCCAGGACCTGAGAGTGGGAACAATTTTCTTTCAACATTTTTAAATGTTATTTTAACAAATTTTAACATTGTTCTGATTTTTTGAATTCACTAGACAACATTAACTTCCCTGGGCAATAAAATGCCAGCCTAACAAAAGATCTCAGAAGCTCGGTGATGACGCAGACAACTGGTAGACAAGAAATAACAAGCAGACTGTCGTACATTTAGGAAAATTCAACCGAAATTATATGTGGAAGATAACATGTGTTTGGACCTACAAAAGCAACCAGACAGTCACTGAGGGTCACCCCTCGTGTTGGTCTGCTACTGTTAGTCGCTCAGTTGTGTCCAACTCTTTGCCACCCCATTGACTGTAGCCCGCCAGGCTCCTCAGTCCAAAGGATTTTCCAGGCAAGAATACTGGAGTGGGTGCCATTTCCTTCTCCACAGGATCTTCCTGATTCAGGAATTGAACATGGGTCTCCTGCACTACAGGCAGATTCTTTACTGTCTGAGCCACCAGGGAAGCCCCCCGGTCTGCTAAGGCTGCCATAACAAAACACCACAGGTGTAGGGGCTCCATAGTTCTGGAGCCTGGAAAGACCAAGGTCAAGGGTGCACCCGACCAGGTTTCTCTGCAGAGCTCTCTTTCTGGCTTGAAGATGGCTGCCTTCTCACAGTATACTCACACGTCCTTTCCTGGTACATGAGCGTGGACCTCAGGTAGGGGCAGGGATTAGAGAGCAAGAGGAACACTCTCCACTGTCACTTCCTCTTCTTATAAGAGCATCATTCCAACCAGATCAGGACCATCCTGATGACTTCATTTAATCTTAATAATAGGACTTCCCAGATGGCTCAGTGGTAAAGAATCCCCCTGCCAATGCAGGAGACATAAGAGATCCAAGTTCAATTCCTAGTTAGGAAGATCCTCTGGAGAAGGAAATGGCAACCCACTCCAGTATTCTTGCCTGGAAAACCCATGGACAAAGAAGCCTGTCTACGGCCTGTGGGATCGCAAGAGTGGGACAAGACTAAGCTACTAAGACTTTCACTATCACTTCTACAGAGGCCCTAGAGCCAAAGATACTCACATTGGGGGCTGGGGCTTCAACACACAAATTCGGGCAGACAATTCAATACACAGCATCCCTTAAAGTTGTCAACCTAGTACACTGCTACAGACCAAAAGCACAAAAAAATTGATTTATTCAATCATTAAAATAACATTTATTAAGTAAATAATCTGCTTCAGATACTATCTTGTGCTGTGAAGAGGAAAGAATGAAAGGAGAGAGGGAGAGGTTCAAGAGCCTGCCTTGACAACAGTGCGTTCTAGTCGATAGTGGTAAACAGTAAATAACCAAACAACTTAATACAGACTAACCAGCGGTAGGTGGGGGTGATAGGGGAGGGAGCAGGGAGAGGGAAGTTTCTCTGAGGGAGTGATTTTACACTGAGATCTTGAAAGAAGAGAGGGAGTCAATCACTTGAGGCTTCTGGGGAGAGTGTTTCAAGAAAAAAGAATGGACATGCAAAATGCGAGTTAGTAATAAGCTTGGCACACGTGAGGAAAAGAAGTCACGGTGGCTGAGCTGCATAAGTGCAGAGGTGACCAATGTGAGATGAGGTCCGAGAAGGAGGTGGGGAGATGTAGATCACGGTAAAGGGTTTGCATTTAGACTACTTGCAACAGAGAGGCACTGGAGGGCGTTCCACAGGGGAGGGGCCTGACCTGACTACACTGAGGTCAGCGGGGTATTCTGTGGCCAGGAAAGGATATGGCCGGGCAACAGTAGAAAGAGAAAAACCAGGTTAGAAACTACTACGTCTGTTTGGTGAAACATGATGGGTATTTAGGAGTAGGGTTGAGGTAATGGACTAGAAAGGACTTAGTATCTGTTTTAGGGAATGGAAGCATAGGATCATGGATTGGAGGGAGAGTTATTAAAAAAAAAAAAGATTTATCTTAAGCCAAAAATTATATGAGATGGAGGGAAATGGGAAGAAACAGGTTGTGAACAAGTTATGGAATCAAGGGTTCTCTCTTGAATTTGTGGAGTCAGAAAACCCACTAGACATGCAAGCTGTTGTCGTTCAGCATGTCGGACTCTTTGTGACCCCATGTGCTACAGCACATCAGGCTTCCCTGTCCTTTACTATCTCCTGGAATTTGCTCAGACTCATGTTCATTGGGTTGGTGATGCCATCCAGCCATCAAATGGAGATGGTCCTTCTGTGTCCACACGGGAGGGATCAGGGATAGAGGAACACACTGGTGAGTCAGTGGAGATGACATAGCTGGAGCCGCAGAGCTGGATGGGAGCCTGGGCAGAGCCCATATAGAGCAACAAAGGCAGGTCCACAGCAGCACCCGAGGCACACTAAGTTCAGAGGAGAAAGAGGCAGCAAACACATCCTCGGGGTGATAAAAACCACGTCCTTACCTTCTCCTCACACCATGTTCTGAACCTGGACTGCTGAGAGCACATTTCCAACCTCCATACTGAAGAGCAATACGGAAGATTCCAAGAAGCACAAGAAAAGTGATCGAGAGAGTGAAAGCCAGTCGTGGGAACATTAAGGGAAATGATTGAGGCTCCCCAATATGATCAAAGGAAACCAGGATGCTGCGCTGACTTGCTCATCAACTCCCAGAATAACTAAGAGGAAGCACACGTCTTCCCCCTCAGCTGTGAAAGATTGAACCTAAGTGCGATGAAAATGAAGATATCGTCCACGACTGTGCATTGTAATGAGATGTGCTACCATCTGTGATCAGATAAATCAGGAGAAGAGAAGCATACAGGTAAATACAGCAGAACTGGAAGCAGATGATGGATATTCCAAGGCAAGCCCTCGGTGACTTCCTGTCTTGTTTAGCACAGACAAGCCCTAAACCCCTCTCTGTGTCTCACTTGCAATTCAATGAAAATGCCACAGTGCCTCTTCACTTGGACAAGCTAATTAGTTAACAGTTGGAAATAAAACCACCTCTGTAGAGCATGTGCTTCGAGCTGTTTTCCACCTATGGTGCTGTTTTTATGACTGTCCATTCATGCTGCTGCTTTCTTATGGCCACTTATAATTGAGGGCAGTGGGCAGAGTAATGTCAACTATCCACTCAGGGACTGAGCTCATGACCATGGTATCATGGACCTTTCACTGGAACAATGCGGAAAACTCCACATCACAGAGTCAGCATATAGAGGAAATTCAACGTGCAAAACTCTTCAGTGATAGTTTCATGTCGTAACTTGGCTGGGCTGGAGTCCCCAGGTATTCTTTCAAATACTAATCTAGGTGTCACGGTGATGGTATTTTGTAGAGATGATTAATATCTACAATCTGTTGAGTGAGGAGATTATGCTCAATAATCTGGGGGCACCAGATCCAAGCAGTTGAAAGGCCTCAAGAGAAGAGCTGAGGTTTCCCTGAGAAAGAAGAGACTTCATGATGGACTGCAGAGTCCACAGGCCTAGCCAGAGCTCTCAATCTGTACAGGCCAATTCCGTGCATAACTAACTAACTAACTAAACGTGTGTGTGTGTGTGTGTGTGTGTGTGTGTGTGTGTGTGTATTCTACTTGTTCTGTTTTTTTGGTGAAACTCTGACTTATACACTTGCCCTTTCTCCATAAGGAAGTCAAACTTATGTAAATGCATACCACTACAGCTTCCATAGAAGAGATAGGGGAAAATTACTCCCCTCTCATCTGGGAGGCAAAGGCTAACAGCATTGCTGTTGATGGGTGATGAAGACCATAGTCAGAAAATTTCCACCTATTAGTCATATTCTCATGTATTTGGCAAATTCGAATTTAGGTCTTATTTTATTGTACAGCCTGAAGCACCTCACAAATAGAAACAAGTACAAATTCTAAGGGGCTCCCAAGTGGCGCTAGTGGTAAAGAACCCACTTCCAATGCAGTAGACATAAGAGATGCAGGTTCAATCCCTGGGTCAGGAAGATCTCCTGGAGGAGGCATGGCAACCCACTCCAGTATTCTTGCCTACAGAATCCCATGGACAGGGAAGTCTGGCGGGGTATAGTTCATAGGGTCACAAGGAATCAGGCACAATTGAAACAACTTAGCATGCATATATAAAAATCTATTGTTGATGCTGTCTGTAAATCAGTTTTAGTTCCATGAGTTTAGTCCCTTAAGCTTTCCCCTGAGAAATGCCTGAGCAGACAGTGACCATCTGGGGCTGTATCCTATGGAGACAAAGTTTGGTAGAGTGATTCCCTCTCCAAAGATCAAATAGCTAGTTCAGTTTTCTGCCTATCACCCCTCCTCGCCTGTGTAAGGGAAGTCTACAAATCATCATCCTAACCAATGGGAAGGGCAGGTGTAAGGGTGACTTCATCCTCTGGTTGGTTGCCCAGGTGACCAAAATGACAAGGCCTGGGGCTGCCTCCCCTTTCACCATTCCAAGTATGTCCCTTCTCAAACATCACGCTCAGTTAAAGGGTTCACTTTTCTAGTAGAGGGACACAGTGAGAAACACACAAGTAGTCTTGCAGCTCTGTTTGGACCTCCAACCTCAAAAAGGAAGCTGAGCTCATGTGTTCCCTTCAGCTCTCCTGTCCACCTTTTGTATACAGAACTGACCTCTGTTTCTCTTTATGCGCACCAACATTTTCACTTGTGCATTCATTCACTCAGACATATTTATTGAGTGCTTTGGAAGAAACCTAAGTAAATCAGTCCAGATTTTAGGCTCATGGATTTGAAGAGTAGCTAGGTACACATATTATTGTAATAAAAGTTGGCATAAAATAAACAAATAAAAATTCTGCAGGAGTTTAGACACAGGCATGGTGAGGGTGATAGGATGAAAAGAAGAGGAACACAGAAAAGTTATGGCATGATATACTGAGAGCTTTTACCCCATGGGAGACAGCCACCAAACTCAGATCTTCTTGTTATTTTTATATTTAGTTGCCACCAGAAAACTAATTAATCAGAACACAATTTTGTTATGGTCTATAGGGAAATCACCAAGAATAGGACTGTGACACCATTTGTATAATAATTTGAGTAACTTTGCATACTGCTGCTCTGGTCTGGCTAACAAATCTGGGATGAAAAAAATATACTAGTCTATCTTTAAAAACTACATCTATATAAAGAGACAGGGCAGGAGCCCAAGAAGGTCCTGACCTGGCAAATGCTAATAAGCCTCATGTGATCCAAGCTTAGTTGGCTGGCTTCAAATTAATATAGACTTTCACAGAGTTCACAAGTGACAGGTTTTATGATAAATAGAGTACTTCAGTAAAAATGCTATTAAATATATGTGAAGACTTGAACAGATGGCATTTATAATAGATATCCCTGATAACTGATCACCATTTAGTATTCTCTGGCCCAGCCTCATATCAAGGTTTCATGATTCTAGAAGGCAAAAAAAAAGTATGAACAAGATCTTAATTTCCCAAGCAGTCTGTCAAACAGCTGTTTCTCGCTGCTCTATAAAATCAGCCATTCATCAAAGCTATTTTTAAGGAAAGGTAAAATTAAATTTATATCTGAATCTTCTGCAAGCTGAACCATAGGTTACTAATTTCCTGACCTATTTATTCTGAAAACCTCAAGTTTCCAATGTTACTGAAGAGTTACGTATCTTACCAGATCACCCTCTCTCTCCCATGGGCAGCTGTAGAATGTTTAACTTAGGGGTTAAGATCCTTTAGGAGTCATGAGGCCCAAGAAAGCAACTCAGATCAGCAGGTTAATAGGACAGGGTCAGCAGAGAGGACAGCCTCCAAGGGACCCACATTTTCAATAGGAAATGCCAAATTAAGCCTGGACTTGAAATGTGGGTCATCAGGATAGAAACAAGAAATGAAGACATGGAAATCATAAGACAGATGAGTCTAAATCAAGGGCTGATGATTTTCAAGAAGTGGACAAATTTTATTAGCAGTCTATGAGTCAGAGATTTTGCTTCTCCTGACCTGCCTTAGGGCATCCCAGGTGGCGCTAGTGGTAAAAAACCCACCTGCCAATGCAGGAGACTTAGAAATGCTGGTTCGATCCCTGGGTTGGGAAGATCCTCTGGAAAAGGGCATGGCAACACACTCCAGTATTCTTGCCTGGAGAATCCCATGGACAGAGGAGCCTGGTGGGTTACAGTCCTTGGGGTCACACAGAGTAGGACACAACTGAAATGACTTAGCATGGCACAGCATGATCTTCTTTAAGTAGATATTTTTAAATGTTAACCAAACTAACGCATGTTCTAAAATTAGGACCATATGACAATCAACCAGTCAGCAATGCAAGGCACCTGGGCTCCACTTGTTAGAGCATGTTTTCCAACAATCAAGAAAAGCAAATAACTTTATTGGACTAAAACATACAGACACACACACACACATATACAAGTATCCTCTGAAATACCCTGAGGTTAAAAAAGGAAGACCTCTGCAGTGAAGGAAAAAAGAGACTCAAAAAAACAGAGACTCAAAACCACCTGCAAGTTTATTCGAAAAGGCTAGCAACCAACCTGCAATCTATAAACTCTGGCACAAATACATTCTGTCCAGATTCTGCAAGACAATAATCTTGATAAATCAAGTTTACTTTAATAAAGCTCAACCCAATAAAAGAGCTACATACTATAAACCACTTCGATCAGTTGACTGCATTCCACTTTAGTTGCACTCTGCTAAATGACAGGCAGGGACACAACACCTACCAGAGATAGGCCTTTACAAGATACACCCAGAGCTCTGCAAATAGTTGTTACTCAATTGTTGGGCAGTGTTAACTCTGTAAGTACTGGCCTGGTTAACAGTTTTGAAAAGCGATCATTCTTACAGAACCAGCATGGTAGACAGTTCCGGATTGAATGCCAGAGCACCATTTACTAACTGCAGTATCCAAAATAAATTACTTGACCTGTGTTTGCTAAAAAATGAAGACGTCATGGTCTTTTAAGTCAGCTTGGCTGGACTAAATTATGATGATGGAAGAGAGGGTAAAGCAACACACTAATTTTGCTCCAGTTATTCAACCAAATGCTAACCTAGGTCTGCAGCAGGCGATTTTGCAGATGTAATTGAAGTCCCTAATTGGTTGATGTTAAGTCAGGGACATCATCCTCAGTTGCTGCTGCCGTTGCTAAGTCGCTTCAGTCATGTCCGACTCTGTGCAACCCCACACACGGCAGCCTACCAGGCTCCCCCGTCCCTGGGATTCGCCAGGCAAGAACATGGAGTGGGTTGCCATGTCCTTCTCCAATGCATGAAAGTGAAAGTGAAGTCATGTCCGACTCTGTGCGACCCCAAAGACGGCAGCCCACCAGGCTCCCCCGTCCCTGGGATTCTCCAGGCAAGAACATGGAGTGGGTTGCCATTTCCTTCTCCAATGCATGAAAGTGAAAAGTGAAAGTGAAGTCACTCAGTGGTGCCCAACTCTTAGCGACCCCATGGACTGCAGCCCACCAGGCTCCTCCATCCATGGGATTTTCCAGGCAAGAGTACTGGAGTGGGTTGCCATTGCCTTCTCCCCCATCTTCAGTGGGCCTGCACTAATTTGGTGAGCCCTTATAAGGGATTGGGTTTTTCCCAGCGAACAAGATACCAAACAGCTGGGTCTATGACTGAACTCGCCTTCTCTAGCTTTTTTCTTCCTGATTGGCTGTGGATAAGAGCCGCAGCCTATGCCTAGGATTACAGACTGCCCATGACTGTCCCTTCCCAACTGCCTATTCTATGGATACAGACACGCTTAACTAGCCCCTATATTCATGTAGATCAACATGGTTGTAATTTATCTCTTAATTGTATCTCCTATTGGTTTTCTTTCTCCAGGGAAGCCTGACTTAATGGGGAATAACTATATGTATATCACAGGTTTACTATTAGGATTGAACGTGATAGTTGAAAAAGTACAGAGAACAGAGCTTCTCAAATTCTACTGTGAGTGCAAATCACCAGGGATACAGATTGAGTCAGCAGGTCTGGGTGGGGCCTGAGGGTCTGCATTCCTAACAAGCTCCGAGTGGACACTGACACTGCTGATCAATGGACCCAGTTTAACCAGCAAGAGCCATCCTGAAATTATGCTCGCGCTCACTTGCTCAGTCATGTCTGACTCCTTTGTGATCCCATGGACTGTAGCCCCCTAGGCTCCACTGTCCGTGGGATTCCTAGGCAAGAATACTGGAGTGGGTTGCCATTTCCTTCTCTAGATCTCGACTCAGGGATCGAACTGGCATCTTCTGCATTGGTAGGAAGGTTCTTTACCACTGAGCCATCTGGGAAAATACAGTATGCAGTAGTAAATAAATGTTAGTTTGCTTTCCCCATACAATCTCTTTGCTCTCACAATTTCCATGTTTCTGGGTTTGTTTTTACTTGTTAATTAATTAACACACTTGAAATACATAATGCATTGACCATCGAATGCTCTGGATGGCTATAATATATAAACATAAATTTAAAAAGCCACAAGCAGAGTAAAAGCAAACCAGAAAAGATAGCAAATACTAAATAATGTCTTCCCATACCTTACGCCCAGAACTAGAGACTGATCACAGAAGTCTACCTTGTTATAACCCAATTGCTAGAAGATACATTTCAACACCAAAACTAAAGAGATCATTTCAACACTAGAGTAAGGCAAGGCCACTATTTACAGGGGCCAAAATAGAGCACACTCTAATGCTAACAGGGAAACAATGGAATATATACCTTCTCTGGGCGCAGTCAGCACAGTCCTGACCCATCTTGCCGAAAAGATGGACCACCTACCTGAATGTGGTCTTGATTTCAGGGGAAGCCAAAATCACTCCTGTGCAGACACTAACAGTTCCCTCTCTCCCTTACCGAGTGACTGTTAATATTTTGTGATAATAGCTTTGTTCTTAGGATTTAAGGTTTCCTCCCTTGGGAATAAAAACACCCTTGGGGAAAAATACAGACATGAGCTTCAGAAACTGTGAGCTTTGTGAACACGTCCACGCCCACCATTCAGTCCATTGCTCTTACTAGCCCAAGAAATGGCACCTACTGAAGAAGTCAATGGTCTCCTTACAGAAGCCCAGCGACCAGATAAGTCCATATCTGGCCTGACCCCTCTCAACCCTGAACACCATCAACCTCTGTCTTGACCTCGGTGACTTCCTCATGATTCTCTCCTGGTTTTCCTCCTATACGTCCAGCTGCTCCCAGCCTCCTTCTCCAGCTCCCCCTCTCCTGCTGGGCACCCCTCCCAGGCTGAGTCCCTGTTTTTCTCCCTCTCTCATCCATTCCTAAGCTTTCGTCTGCTGCTGGTGATTCCCAAGTCACCTCCACACTGAGCCACGAGCTCTCTGCCTTCAGGGTATCTTAACTTAGATGTGCGCAAGTACCTCGGACTCCTAAGGACCCAAATCAAAGTTAGTGTCACTCTCTCTAAACCTACTCTCCTCATGCCTCTATTTAGCTGACTAGCATCACCATCCACTCAGAGAAAGAAAATTGGAGACCCAGGAGGAAGTCCACGCTTCTTCCTTGCCTCGTTACCTCTTACTCACATTTTAAGATCCAGCTGCTGCCTCTCATATGTGACCTTCCTTAATTTGCCCTGGTCTAGGTAACATTCCACTGCTCAACACTCCCTGTATATATCTCCATTGCAGTACTTATCACCTGGTAATATAACTAGAAAAAAACAACTTGGCTGCCCCTGTCATGCATTCTCATGGCACTCTGAGCTTTTCCTTTACAGTATTTCTTATGCATATAATTCTGTGGTTATCTGGATAATCATTCACTCTCCATCTCCCCTATTAGACTAAAGATTTCATAACATTAGGATATATCTAGCTTATTTTACACACCCACCAGCACATCCAGAGCCTGAGACACTCCGTTAGTGAATGAATGAATGTTTACTTGTGTGTCTCCTCTACTAGCCTGGGAATCCCTTAAGAATAGGAACTATTATTTCTATATTCCTAGTGTTTAGCACATAGCAAACACTTGATCAGTGTTGGTTGGTTAAATGTACTATGCTCAGTCACTTGAGGCACCTCCGACTCTTTGCGACCCCATGAACTGTAGCCCATCAGGCTCCTCTGTCCATGGAATTCTCCAGGCAAGAATGCTGGAGTGGGTTGCATTCCCTTCTCCAGAAAATCTTGCCAACCCAGGTACTGAACCTAAATCTCCTGCCTCTCCTGCATTGCGGGTGGATTCTTTACTGCTGAGCCACCAGGAAGGCCCTGGTTGATTAAATAAGTTCATATAAATATAATGGTATCACCAGAAGTTAAAGAGCAAGCTTCATATATACAAGACTGTTAATCAGATCTTTTCAGCCACATCTATCCATGGATCCCAACGCCACAGCATCCTTGTAGCATCCGCCTATCCCCCCGCCCTGTGTCTCCCTGGGGCAGTTAGTATTTACCGGGCCATCAGAGATGACATTTATATCCATTTGTCTCACAAGTGTCTGCCAGTAAGCACTTTAAATGCCTAGAGACAGGCAAAAGGTGTCTTTTAACAGCATCAGGCTTTATTCTACCTTCAGATGAAAGTAAATCCTCCGAGGTAAGTTATTTGGACTAAATAAATATCTAGACTCTCCCCTTTATTTACCTTCTCTGGATTTCTGTACGCACGACACGTTCAAAGTTTATAGAGATGTCATTTAAAATATATTTTCTGGAGCAGGGAAAGAGTTGCTATTCAAAGCTCCACATTATAAACAGTTTTATGCA
This sequence comes from Aepyceros melampus, assembly GCA_006408695.1. Classification (NCBI taxonomy): domain Eukaryota; kingdom Metazoa; phylum Chordata; class Mammalia; order Artiodactyla; family Bovidae; genus Aepyceros; species Aepyceros melampus. The sequence goes on along the minus strand of SJXQ01002410.1, from coordinate 59,235 downwards.
ACGAAGATTTTTAATGAAACACTTTCCGCTCATTCAGGGGAATTCCACTTTCTTTCATCCCAAGCCTGAGGAGACTGTGAGCAATGTCTGGCCTAAACACGCCTCACTGCCTGCTGGTACTGGATATGAAAAAGAGGAGGCCACCACAGGTGCCGTCTCTGCGGAGAGCCAGATGTCAAGAAAGGGCCCCTAGGCGGAAAGAATGAGAGGAATGCAAATGACCCCAAAGGGGGCCTGTGCTATGGATACACTTTCAGTGAGAACAACTGGATTTTCCCAATTCTGCTCTGTGTCCTCATTCTAAGTCACATTTTCAAGATCTCTTCTGCTGTGTTCTTAACTGAAAAGTCAGAACAGGACTGAAAAAAGAATATATCACCTTCCTCTATGTCTCTGTATACCTCACAGATAAATGATGCCCCCCTTTTGGCAGATGGGAAAACTGAGGTACTGGAAAGTGTGCTGAAGATCAAATTCTGGGCAATTTCCTAGGAAACATGCGGTTTGGGCTGCAACCTCCACTCTCCTCACCCAGCTCTGCATCTGTGGAGGCCAGTGACTGATGATTGTTGGAACAGGCATAATATTGCTTTCAGCAAGGCATGACAAATGCCCTCCATGATGTCTTGATGAGTAGATAAGATGACCAGAACTAAGAGCAGGTTGAATGACAGTACCCATTGAGTTAACTGGCTGGTTTCAACCTGGTGAAGGCTTTCTCTGACAAGCTAAAGTTCCCTTCCCTAGTTCCTATCCTGTTTAAGTTTAACCCACAACTTGGAAACAGTATGTGAGTGAAACTTCTACTCAACACATTTCCTTCTCTCTTGGGTCTGTTAAGCATTTATATTCCTCTTCCCCACTATGTGGTAAGCTTAGTAGGTATACCCTCCTAGATCCTGGACCAAGTGCCTAGTATACAGCCAGGGGTTCAACAAATGTTTATTGAATTAAATTGTATCATACAAGGACAAGTTGCAGAAAATGGGATGCGTAGCCTAGAAATAAGAAAAGATGGCTGTCTTCACATAATTGAAGGATGATGAGATTTAGGCTATGTGGCTCTGAAGGAAAAAATTAGAACTGGTGAAAGGAACAGTGAGTTGATTTCTGTTCAGTACAAGGAAGCTCTTTCTAACAATTACATCTGATGGAAAGGGAATGGATGGAGTTTCAAGTCCTCCCACGGATGATTACAGAGGGCCCTTTAGAAAGAATTTCTGCTCTGAGTAGAAAATAAATTAGGTACACTTCTCCACATCCAAGATTTTAATGATATTACAGGCTTCTCAGTTTTGAGTCTTTTTTCTTAAACTACCAATTCTCATAAATGTTGATAGATAAAGCAATATGTCACATAAAATAGGAAGATACCTACTAAAAGAAAAATTCTTTTGTTTTCTGAACCAGGGTACAACTAAACTATAGGTGTTACCTTTATGTGGTTCAAGTTGACATGAAACTTCCCCTGAGGGCCATGAAGGATTTGACATCCAATTCACTAATATCTGAGTGGTTGATGTCTTAATCTTATTGATTCCCAGAATGACACTCACCAGGAAAGAGTGAGCTAGAATCTCTCAGGGGTGTAACTCTGCGGCAGGCTTGACAGACTGTGTGCCGGATGTCTTCCATTTAGCCCCGCTATTAGCCAAGGCTGGTAGCCCATTTGAACCACACCAGCAGCCTCCTATGTTGCCCAGCTCCCAGGAGGATTTGGCCAGAAGTGAGGCCCAGCAATAGATCAGAGAAAGGGTGGAGAGGGAGGTTATTCATGTCCCTGCCTCCCTCCCTGCTGGGCATCAACATATGGCCCATCCCTCATCTCAAGAGCAGGGTTTCCATAAAGTAACCGTCTCCACAGGCTGGCTCTGCTCCAGGTCCAACCACCACTCCATCCCCTAGCCCTTTCAGACAGGGAATTAATATTGGCCCTCTGATCTAAGGAACCCTGGGGCAGGGCACCAGCCTTGTGGGTTCCTCATACCACACATTGCTCTCACCTTTGGAAAAGAATCTCTTAATCTCCCCTCAAATTACCTGACTTAGGTGTGCAGTCTGTTTCCCACAGAAGCCCTGACTGACACAGCCAGACACCAGTCAAGATCAAAACACTGAAGGGTGGGCCCCATGCCCTCCTCCCCTGGGCACAGAAGCAGTGCTGCCACCTTCACACAACCCCAGAATCTCCTCCATGTCACTCCAGCAGCGGTGGTCCAGCCACAGGAGGAACTGCAATGGCACCTGTCTAGGTAGCACTGAAGATGAAGTCAATTCACTAGAAAATACAGTTTTTTAAAAGCATGTACTAAGAGACGAACGTTAGTCTTTTTTGAGGAAAATAATCTTCATTCCATTTGATAAGATCTGAGCAAGAAGCCATTGGCATGAAGAGGAGGATGACATTATTTTCTGACTGATATCAGAAATGCCTTCATCTTTTCAACCTTCAAGTCTGGACACTTAAGGTTTACACTAAAGGGACCTGCCTTCCTAATTTGATTTGTCCAGCGTCAAGTCTGCCATTTTTCTTGGACCCTACTTCATCTAAAAGTCCTTTGTGAGGGGCATCCAAGACTGATGCGACCTCTATCTAGCAAGCCAATGTTACAATATCACAATGCTGAAAGGAACCAGAGAAGGAAAACTTTGCATTTGGGGAGAGGACACAGAGGAGAACAACTTTTCTCTCTGTCTCAGTTGCTCTCACTCTTTTTCTTTCTCTCACTAGTTCTTTGTTAGAACAAGTAAAGCAGGTTAGAAAGAGCAGGTTATTAGAACAGAGGACAGACAGCCTCAAGCTCACAGACTAGTGCTAGCACTTCTAGCCCTGGAGACTCTGCTCGGTCTCTCCAACCTCAGTTCTTCATTTACAAAACAGAGATGGGAACTTTCCTGGTGGTCTAGGGGTTAAGAATCCGCCTTCCAATGCAGGGGACTTGAACTTGATCCCTTCAGGGAGCTAAGATTCCACATGCCACAGGGCAACTAAGCCCATGTGCCACAACTACTGAGCTCACGTGCCACAACTAGAGAAGACCCAAACCTCAGTTAGAGAAGACCCAAGCCTCAACCAGAGAGGACCCAAGCCTCAACCAGAGAGGACCCAAGCCTCAACCAGAGAGGACCCAAGCCTCAACTAGAGAAGCCTGTGTGATGCAGTCACAACAAAGCAGCATCACAGCTCCCCCACCTCAAAAAACAAAACCCAGAGATGGTTGTTCCTACCTTGAGAGGGTATTGTAAAGATTAAGTAAGATGGAATGTTTAAGCAGAGGGTCTAACATACAATTAATGTTTAATGACTGTTAAGTATAGGCTTCCCTTGTGGCTAAGCTGATAAAGAATCCGCCTGCAATGAGGGAGACCTGGGTTTGATCCCCGGGTTGGGAAGATCCCCTAGAGCAAGGAAAGGCTACCCACTCCAATATTCTGGCCTGGAGAAGTCCATGGACTTGTATAGTCCATGGGGTCGCAGAGTCGACATGAATGAGTGACTTTCACTTCACTTCACTTCAAGTATTATCCCAGACACATATGTTGGCTTGGTTTTCTCCTTGGAAGTTCTAAGAGCTTCATTTGTGGAAATGTGGTCCCGGAGTAGTAAATACATCCCTGGGAGGGATGTCAGAGGTAAGAGGAAATGGTGGGAGATCCAGGGGGGAAGAACAACGTCAAGGAAAGTGCTCACCACCCAGGGTGCAAACATTACAGGTAGAATGTGTGTTGAGCACCTTACCCAGTGGCAGGCGCACAGTAGGAGTTTAACTGATGGGAACTAAGAACATGAGCACTAACATAGGACAAAGAGGGACCTGCCCCTCCAAAAACAGACCCTGGGCAATGGGAAAAGGAGCCAGAATTCTGCTGGGCAGTGTCAGGTTGGGGCCAACAGAGAGGAGTGGCTGCCTTTGCTGGAAACAACAAAAGCTGATTTCACCTACTCCATCTTTCTGCCTAGAATGAAGCCTGCTGAGATTCAATAATGAAAATCTTCACAGAACATTACTGAAAACAGTAATGCCTTTCTGCCTCAATAACACTGGGCATGAATGTAATGCATTATTTGTATGCGGCTAGGAGAAAATTCAGTGATTTACATTTAGGGTTTATATTTTGTTTCCAAATGAAAACATCCAGCCACCATTCTTATGCAGGTATTCCCACTTCAAGCAAATGGCTCAAGATTTAGACTGTGTTCTCTTGCCTGAGACTTCTGACCTAATTCAGCTTTCCATCGTACTAGAGTTAAGAAAGCCTAGTTAAAGATTTATAATCCTGTCATTTTATCCCCAAGACAAATTATATTCCAGGCTACTTTAGCAACTGAAGATGACCAGTACTGGTTAGCCAAATACTTGCCTTATCTTAATTGTTAGACAACTGGTATGCTCAGCATTTTTGAGACAGAGGAATAAATACACCTCTGCTATCTTTTCCCTCTCCCCTCTCCTCTGTACTGGTTACACCCAAGATAGATAATGGCTCAGGGAGTAAAGAATCCACTGCCATGCAGAAGACCCGAGTTCAACCCCTGAGTTGGAAAGATCCCCTGAAGAAGGAGATGGCTACCCACTCCAATATTCTTGCCTGGAGAATTCCATGGACAGAGAAGCCTTGCAGGGTACAATCCATGGAGTTGACAGGAGTCAGACAAGATTGATCAAATTCCACTTTCACTTTCAAGATAGATAATCACTCCTGGTTACAGGAAAACAAAGGGTCTTGTGATGGTAGGGGTGGGGGTATGAGGTATGCACAGGAATCATGCATTTGCCGCTGCCATTGACAGGCAGCATTATTATCCATCCAGCTGTCCCCTCATTATCTTCTCTTCAGACACATAATCCTCCCATATATTCAAATGATATTCACCTCTTTGTTAAGCAGGTCTCATAAACATACCAAATATGGAAGAGATGCATTAACAGAGCTTTGCCCACCAGGCCCTAAACTAACGATAAGGTGTTTTATGTGACCTAAATGGACCATGATTTCGTGTAGTCGAGAACATGAGCCAACACATTTCCAAGTGGAAGCAGTGAACGCAGCAAAATTCAATTTACAGAGCGCTCCTGGGACACACGAGCCTCATTCAGAGGCTAAGCAGCAGAGATTGGTCCTAAAAATAAAAGAAGCTGCTATTCTGATCTCACAGATGCAGTTGTGTGCTCAGCTGAAGCCTGGGAGACAACAGCAGACACCGAGGGATGCGGTAATCAAGAGCCAGTCACGTAGCACCCAGTTATGCCATCCGTACAATGAAGCTTAATGTACACAGTCAGTGATGATAAGCAGTAGTAAGAATTATTAAGCACATTGACAATAACAGTGTAATGCCAAGAGAAATGTTTTTTATTGCTTTAACTGCCCCGTCATTTTTATCCACGATGGCTCTCCAATGCAATGTTTTAAGTGAGGAGCATTTTTTTCCAGTTTCCCAATAGGAAATAAAAAATGATCTTGAAAAAAACCTAATAGTTTTCTCCATTAGGATTTGTTGGTTTTCAACACTAATCAGTAAACAAGTCCCAGCTTTCTGCACTTTATACAAAGATGTGGGTTAGTTAAGAATGAGTAGTGATGAAGTAAGTGAATAGAGTCAAAATATCCCTGCTAAAGGGGTAATTGCAAGAGCCATATCACTTTACAGTTTCAATCCTAAATTGCTTCCTGTGTTCAAGAACAAGATAGTTCTTGGGCATAGGATTGCAGGAGATTATGTAAAAGGATGGCTGATATCAAGAGGGAAGAAACTGAAAGAAAGAGAAGGGGGGGGGGAATAAAGACAGACTAGACCCCACTTCTCCACAGCAGCTCTGGAGGTAATAAGACTCCTCTAGTGACAGTGGCACCCCACTCCAGTACTCTTGCCTGGAAAATCCCATGGATGGAGGAGCCTGGAAGGCTGTAGTCCATGGGGTTGCTGAGGGTCGGACACGACTGAGCGACTTCACTTTCACTTTTCACTTTCATGCATTGGAGAAGGAAATGGCAACCCACTCCAGTGTTCTTGCCTGGAGAATCCCAGGGACGGGGGAGCCTGGTGGGCTGCCGTCTATGGGGTCGCACAGAGTCAGACATGACTGAAGCAACTTAGCAGCAGCAGTGACAGAGACTTCCCTGATGGCTCAGCAATAAAGAATCCGCCTCCTATGGAGACAGAGGAGACGAGGGATCAGTGCCTGTGTCGGGAAGATTCCCCCAGACAAGGCAAAGACAACTCATTCCAGTATTCTTGCCTGGAGAATCCCATGGACAGAGGAGCCTGGAGGGCTACAGTCCATGGGGTCACAAAGGGTCAGACACGACTGAGCACAGCAGCAGCAGAGAGATGTGACTTTGTGCTCATAGGGCCCTAGGCAGAGGACATCCCAGGCTGTCAGGGGGTGGAGGCGGGGGGTGATACCTATGCTTTTAGGATAGAGCAGGAGGGGCTTCCCTGGTGGCTCAGATGGTAAAGAATCTGCCCACAATGCAGGAGACCCAGGTTCAATCCCTGGGTCAGGAAGATCCCCTGTTGAAGAGAATGGCCACCCACTCCAGGATCTTGCATTCTTGCCTGGATAATTTCATGGACAGAGAAGTGAGTCCATGGGACACAGAGTGAGTAACACTTTCACACTTTTTCAGGAGCAGCCAAAGACTCCTAAACCCAAGGAGCTCTCAGGGGTAGTGAGGAGAGTGTCAGAGATACCTCTCAGCAACTAGTTTTGACTTAAGATAGAGACAGACTACTTCCCTGGAAAACCTGGGAAGAACTGGCAGTGTGTAAGACTTCAGTTGTAACAAAACTCCAAGAAGATAACAACATGTCAGAAGGACTTAGGGTATTATCATTCTGTCCCTCTGACAGCATGGAGATTCAAAGTCAGAAATAGACCAGCCTGTAGAACATAAAGCCAGTATTTCCAGCACTCCTCAGCTATGGACCGTTATTAACACCCACCTTCTAAATTAACAGTTCACAATGCACTTCTGTTTGTTGGACATCACGGGTAAAATATTGCCACCCACAAAGAGGGCACAAAGCATTATTTTTTATCATATGGTCACCTCTAAATTCAATCCCAAAATAATGACACTCAGAGGAAAAGTATAGTTTTAAAATACAAAGGGGTCCCAAAGGGCTTTTCAATCAAAAACTTCACAAAAGAATCTCAGTAGACTAATAGTTCTTTAGGCTAATAAAATTAATGGAAACAAAAGTTTTTAAACAGTGGTATTAAATATAACTTAACTTTTCTTGGATGATCCTACTCGATTAATACAAACTACATTGAGACTTCCCTGGTAGTCCAGTGGTTGAGAACCCACCTTTCAACGCAGGACATAGAGGTTTGATCCCTGGTCCAGGAACTGAGATCCTACATCCCCAATGACATGAAAAAGGAATGGCCATAGAAAAGCACAGAGAATTGTGCCAGGTAAGTACAACCATAACTGGAATGGCAGGGCAAGGCTGGCTTATAGGGGTTTAAGGGCCAGAAGCCTGTATTTAATTTAGTAGGAAGCAGACACAGAAGAATGTGATGGGGGGAAGGAGCAAGATCACAGTTAAATCTTGGGAAACTGAAAAGGCTACTGTGATGTGCTAGAGAGAGACACCAGTAGCAGACAGGAGGTAGTAGTTTCACAGCTGTATGCTTATTTTGTTTTCCTTGTTGAAGAGTGGCAATATGTTGGGCAAATGGACTGCATTACAGGTGTGACCCTGGGCATGGATCAGGTGGTGAGAGAAACCACAAAAAGAGTCCACAGGGAATCTGACAAAAATGCAGTATAAAGATGGAGGACTTAAGAATACCTTCAACTCCAAAATACGATGTTGAGTGAAAAAGAGTAAGATGCCCAATTTTAAGCATTATATAGTATATTTATGTAAAATAAAATCATTAAAAAATTATGTCAAGTATATATTTTGCATGGATTGTACGGGCACATACAGAAAATATAAAGAAGCAGTAGGGAATGTAAGTGACTCTGAAGCCAGAATTCAGGGGATCAAGTCCCAGCTCTGCCAATACCAGCTCTGTAGTCTTGGGCAAATCACTTCACCTCTACAGGAGAGGTGAGGCAGTAGAGTCTTAGGAAAGCAGAGAAGATGTAGAATGGCAGTTGTATAGCAATCTTCTTTTAATTAATAAAATACTAACAGTGAGAGTTCAGGTGAGGATAGATTTCATGGTTTTCAAGGTACCAAATCAGGGCAGAAAGAAAGCCAAGTAAATTCAAGCTGATGGTAGGTCAGTAAAGGCTCACAGGAAGAGACTTAAAGAAGGAGCTGGCTTACTTTGAACTTGAATATAACTAAAGCTGGTAGACAGGAATGTTAAAGACAGTGTTAAAAATAAAAATAAAAAAGAACTGACAAAAAAGAGTGGACTGGGATGCAGGAAGCCAAAGGGATGCCAAAGAGCCCTTCAGCGTTAGAGAGGGAGAAAGAGTTTGAGGGAACTCAAAACCCGAGGGATTTCTGCTGCTGACAGAGTGGCCGTGAAGCGGGGCCACCACAGCAGTGAGGAGACAGTCACCAAGATGAGTTTATAAGGAAGGTTAGGCAGTGTCAGAGAGTTGGCCAGCACAGCTTTTCTCTCATCTCTCAGGGGCTTCCCTAGTGGTTCAGACGGTAAAGAATCTGCCTGCAATGCAGGAGACCCGGGTTTAATCAATGGCTACCACTCCAGGATTCTTGCCTGGAGAATTCCATGATCACTATCACTAACACAATGAAGTGTTAGTCATTCCGTCGTGACTGACTCTTTGCAAGTTCATGGACTGTAGCCCACCAGGCTCCTCCATCTATGGAATTCTCCAGGCAAGACTACTGGAGTGGGTGGCCATTTCCTCCTCCAGGGAATGTTCCCAACCCAGGGTTTGAACCTGGGTCTCTGCCCTGCAGTCAAGATTCTTTACTATCTGAGCCACCAGGGAAGCCCAATTACAATACAATAGATAGGAACAACAGAGAAGGCTGAACTCAAACTGACCTCCAGACATTTCCCCAAAGCTTAATCTTGGGTGACATCTTCAGAATGAGTTTTTTCTCCTTTTCTGGTTCATTTATTCAACAAATAATGATTGTGCAAAGCACTGTACTGTGTGTGGGGATGCAGATCTAGTCTAGGGCTCCAGCACTTCAAGGGTTTACAACCAATCACAGAGTATAAGAAAATAATCAGCAATTTTACAAGAGCTAACTAACAAGACAGCAAGTGATGTTACGAGGCCGTATGAAACGAAGTGACAAATAAGTGATGTGTGTTTACAGAGGAGAAACACCAGCGTTGGTTGTTGGCTATTCTTTCATCCAGTCAATTAACAAAGATATATTGAGCACTAACTATGTGCCAGGCAGTGTGTTTGCTATATAATGATGAACAGACAGCCCTCAGCCCAAGGGGAAAAGATAGATAGTCAACAAACATAAATACAACGAGGAAGACACATTGTGATGTTTTAAATTAATTAATTAATTTTTAAAATCTTGGCTGCTGGGTCTTCATCACGATTGCGTGAGGGCCCTTAGTTGCAGAGCCATGCTCTTTCTCTAGTTGTGGTGCACCGGCTTATTTGCTCCCGGGCATGTGAGATTTTAGTTGCCTGACTAGGGATAGACTTGCGTCCCGTGCATTGGAAGGCAGGTTTTTAACCACTGGATGACCAGGGAAGTCCCAGCAGATGGTGATTAAGTTTCATGAAGGAAAAGAACAGGGTGCTTTAATAGCAGAACAACAGACAACATAACTGGGGGATCTTGGAAGCTCAAGGTGGCATTCAACGCACAGAATCCTGCTCTGTGCTGTTAATTAATCGTGCAGTATGCATAAGATGTAACCAACTTTATATACTAGCTCTAATTCTCAGAATGAGTCTTATTTATATGAACATTATCATCTCACCTTTATTGTATGAATGAGTAAACTGAGGTTTGCTGCTGCTGCTAAGTCACTTCAGTCGTGTCCGACTCTGTGTGACCCCAGAGATGGCAGCCCACTAGGCTCCTCTGTATCTGGGATTCTCCAGGCAAGAACACTGGAGTGGGTTGCCATTGCCTTCTCCAGTGCATGAAAGTGGAAAGTGAATGTGAAGTTGCTCAGTCGTGCCCAACTCTTAGCGACCCCATGGACTGCAGCCCACCAGGCTCCTCCATCCATGGGATTTGCTAGGCAAGAGTACCGGAGTGGGGTGCCATTGCCTTCTCCGAAACTGAGGTTTAGAGGAATGATTAACTTTTCCAAGGTCACAAGGTCCTTTTCCAAGGTCACAAGGTCCTTTTCCAAGGTACATGGTAGTACCAGAATTTAAGGTGAGATCTGGGCAGCTCCTGAATCTCATGCTCTTTCTGCTATGACACACTAATTCTCACCTCAGAAGATGTCTGAAGTTATTCTCTTTTATTTGTGAAATACGTTTCTGAAGAAACACCTTCCAATATAAATATAATGATTACTATTGCATTGGAAAATAATGCTTTTACATAGCAATAGGCATGATCTTTTTACAAAAGAACATTCCTCGCACCTCTGCTGCTATTTTGCCAGCATCTCTCCCAGCTTGAAAACTTGATAACAGCTAGTAACAGTAATAATGAAACATAGTAACTAGAACTGAATAGGCACCTCCTATGTGCGAGAGTGCCTCACTGACTCAATGGACACGAATTTGAGCCAATTCCAGGAGACAGTGGGGGACAGGGAAGCTGGCGTGCTGCAGTCCGTGGGGTTGCAAAGAGACATCACTTAGCAGCTGAACAAAACAATAACAAACATCCTAGACCATGTGCTTGGTGATGTCTGGGCATAGCCTCACCTAATTCTTGTAACAGTCCTGTGACGTGTACACGCCTCTCCCCATCTGAGAGGTGGCATCTACGTTGAGAGAGTAACCAACCTGACCAAGGTTACACTAGGTGAGTGGCGGAGAACAGATTTAAACTCCACTGTGGCACACTCTCCATGCCACCCCCTGTACCAGCCTATGCACTCCATGAGCCGAAATTACCTTTGCTGTAGGGAGAAAGAATAGAAGTAAAAGAACTTGCCCAAGGTAATGTGGCTAGAGAAAAGTAGACCCAGTCGGGCAACTTGGAATTCCGAGCTCCCCATTCACTGCCTGACTGACCACAGTAACTTTGGGCAAACATGATGAATGTATGATAACTGACAAAAGGGACTTAATTCATTCCTAAATGGCTCAAGTCAATTATACTCAAGGGATAACAGGACAGCCTGTAAAGTTACAACTCTCTTGTCAGGCCTGTTGGACTTCCAGAACCCTTCTTATAGAAAATGAAGCAGTTCCAACCTGGATCATAATTTACATCGAAAGTTCCCAGTGAAGAGTTGCCAACTTGAGTAAATTGACACTCCCCAGTTCCTTCCTTTATTCTGTCTTGCCAGACATTGCACACAGAGCACCCTCACAAAATCCAAGGAGATTCAGCATTAATCAGATTCAGTGGCCCCAGGGAGAAAGCGTCTCCAAGAAGCTTTTAGCACCTGCCTACCCTGCTTATTTAACCTATATGCAGAGTACATCATGAGAAACGCTGGACTGGAGGAAACACAGCTGGAATCAAGATTGCCGGGAGAAATATCAATCACTTCAGATATGCAGATGACACCACCCTTGTGGCAGAAAGTGAAGAAGAACTAAAAGCCTCTTGATGAAAGTAAAAGAGGAGAGTGAAAAAGTTGGCTTAAAGCTCAACATTCAGAAAACAAAGATCATGGCATCCAGTCCCATCACTTCATGGGAAATAGATGGGGAAACAGTGGAAACAGTGTCAGACTTTATTTTTTCGGGCTCCAAAATCACTGCAGATGGTGACTGTAGCCATGAAATTAAAAGACGCTTACTCCTTGGAAGGAAAGTTATGACCAACCTAGATACCATATTCAAAAGCAGGGATATTACTTTGCCGACTAACGTCCATCTAGTCAAGGTTATGGTTTTTCCTGTGGTTGTGTATGGATGTGAGAGTTGGACTGTGAAGCATGCTGAGCGCCGAAGAATTGATGCTTTTGAACTGTGGTGTTGGAGAAGACTCTTAAGTGTCCCTTGGACCACAAGGAGATCCAACCAGTCCATTCTGAAGATCAGCCCTGGGATTTCTTTGGAAGGAATGAGGCTAAAGCTGAAACTCCAGTACTTTGGCCATCTGATATGAAGGGTTGACTCATTGGAAAAGACTCTGATGCTGGAAGGGATTGGGGGCAGGAGCAGAAGGGGACAACAGAGGATGAGATGGCTGGATGGCATCACTGACTCAATGGACGTGAGTATGATTGAACTCCGGGAGTTGGTGATGGACAGGGAGACCTGGTGTGCTGTGATTCATGGGGTCGCAAAGAGTCTGATACAACTGAGCGACTGAACTGAACTGCACTGAGCCTCTTTATTAAGAGTTGGTTTCTCACCAGAGGCATTCAGGATGCTACAGGTGGGATGCTCAGGATTCACTTCTATCCACTCTTATCCCCACAGGAGAAAATGACCACAGGGGAACAAGAAAAGTAGAACAGCAGTCACAATATTTTAAGGAAAACTAAAATTATCCCCACTTGAAAGTCAATGCATCAAGGCCAGGGACACGGTCTGGCTGTGCTTCAACTCTCAGACAAGAAAATTCAGTACTCTGATTAAATGAAAAAGGATAATGGACAGTAATGAAAAATGCACTTCGCACATTTTGACCGTGGAGCTTCCCCGGTGGTGCTAGTGGTAAAGGATCTGCCTGCCAAAGGAGGAAACCAAGACATGCTAGTTCAATCCCTGGGCTGGGAAGATGCCCCGGTGTAGGAAATAGCAACTCACTCCAGTATTCTTGCCTGGGACATTCCATGGACTGAGGTTGCAAACAGTCAGACATGACTGAGCACACACACACAGAAAAGAGAACTTGAGGTTTCAGATTAGGAACTGTCTTGTGTGACTATTATAGGAGAAAAAGGCAAACATGCTATGAAAAATCATTTTCAATCTTCTTTAAGGAGTATCGGGGAGAGATGAACATTCAGACACTATTGCCTGAGTGAGAGCTGCAGGGCAAACACAGAAGACAAGGAGAGGCCCTACACAGAATGCTTCTGATGGCATTCAGGAGATGAACTCTACATAGAGAATTACTCTATAGTCACTCAGCAAGAAGTCAGTTGTCAAGCACTTAGTGAATGAAGGTCAGTATTCCACATTCTGAAGAGGTTTGAGAGCCACAAAGACTCAGCTTGGAAAGACTATATGCAAACAGTCATCACTAATTTTTTTGAACTCAGAGAACCTTCATTGACTGCATAACAAAATAGAAACCCACAAAAATCAGAATTGCCTCGAAGAAGCATGATATGTTTAGAACATAAAACACATAAAAAACATGTAATGTAGCATAACCACAAGCACCAAGTCCACCATTACAAGCTAAGCTTATGAGTGCTAATAGAAAATGTATCAGTCAACTGTCACCAAGATCAATGGCTGTCCCTCTCCTACAATGACTACTCATTGCATCAGCTTATCAAAGTAGAGTGTGATGGTTAACAGCCTAGGGTCACGTTGCCTGGTGCAAAGCCCTGCTAAGTCCTGTCCTAGCTATATGGACTTGGGTAATTTAAACAACTTATGCCTAGATTTTCTTATTTGTAAAATGGGAAAGTAAACAGTACTTAGTTCATATGGGTTTTGTAACTATCAAAGAAGTTATTTACTTAAGGACTTGGAATGATCATTATTAATAAAAATCAATAGCAATAATTCTTATCAGTATCAATATTATAACTCCCTAGAGTAGAGCTACCTACCCACCTTGGATTGTCCACCTTACTCTGAATCCCCTCAAGAAAGGATTCTTTATCTTGTTTGAGTCACTAAATTATAGGGTCTCTATAGTAAAATACCTCAAAATGGGCTTCCCTAGTGATTCAGGAGTAAAGAATATACCTTCAGTGCAAAAGACTTGGTTTCCATCCCTGGGTCAAGAAGATCCTCTGAAGAGAAACGGCAACCCACTCCAGTATTCTTGTCTGGGAAATCCCATGGACAGAGGAGCCTGGCGGGCTACAGTCCATGGAGACATGAAAGAGTCAGGCAGGACTTAGCCACTAAACAACAACAATACCACAAAATAGGCTTACTACCCTGTATGTTAATCATTTTTTATATATGTATTTCTCCTATGAGATCGTGCACTCGCTGAAGCAGAAATAGTCTTATTCAGTTCTGTCTTCAGCAATGAGCTCAGATTCCTGTAGATGGAAAAGTCAATAAATGTTTGATGAACTCAACTTTGTATCAAAAGTAATATCTATAGATAGAGAAGATGGTCTAGAGAACTCTTTAGCCTATCTTGATTTTATAAGTCAATGCATCAGTCATTGTATTAGTTGCAGCAGACTGTACTGATTAATAGATCCACTATGTTTTGTGACAAACACAAGAGAATTTCATGCCTTGCTCAGTTAATAATCCAGGGCAGATGCTCCTGTTTGAAAGAGGCGTGTGCTCCAGGCAATCATTCAGTCAGGGGCTTCCATAGTCACTCTGGGTATGGCCAACACAGATGCCAATAAAAGGGGAAGTGTGGAAAAGCACTTTCTGGAGGTTTCATGGAACAAGCCAGGAAGTGGTATGTATTTTTCCATTCACATTCCATAAGATAGAACTTAATCAAATGATGTATCTAGCTGCATGAGAGGTTAGGAGATGCATGAAGGGGAAATAGACTTTATGAACTAGCAACTTCTGCCACTGGTTAAAATTAATCCCACTTACTTTACTCAAAAAGCCATTACTTTAAAATATTTTGCAAGTACTGAAAAAATTCCATACTCTTTTTGAGAATAGATTTTATTTACTAAAATTCTGTAGTTGAGATATAACTTCTTCCTTAAACTAGGAGGAAACAGGTTTTGAGATTAATTATTCATCTGCAAACTCTTAGTTTCCATAGCTTAATTAAATTAAATTGTCATTTGCTCTCTTTGTGTATATAAATATAAGAGATGATCAAAAGCAAAAAAAAAGTTTGATTAGTCTGGATCTAACCACTGCCAACTCACCCTTCAACACTTAGCAGACAATTCCAGTCCACTTTGCCTCCTGTCCTGTAGCTCTCACAAGTTTGCAAACAAAAGAAAATTCGATGGTCTGTGAATGTTTTCTGTTTTAATATATGAGCCTCATTTGCTTAACCACATTGCCAGATCCTCAAGGGTATCATTTACTTTATGTTTCTCTGGAAAGCAAAACTGATTTTGTAAAATACAAAGTGCCTTCCATATAGTCAAGTGTTATTTTTTCCTTTTATATTTCTTTCAGTGCCTAAGCACAGTGGTAGGTATTTAAATAACCAGTTAGATCACTTATCCATTAAGCAAAAACTTAGAGCTCAAAGGGGCTTGAAAGTCAATCCATTGAAGAACAGACTACGTTTTCATTCCTCCCTGTTTCCATGCCCTTTCAATAAGACTTTGGAGTCTATTTCCCCATCTCATAGATCTGAGCTGGCCTTGAGATTTGCTTCAGCCAACAGAATGTGTTAGCATTAACAGACTTTAAAAGGCCTTGTATGTCCCAAGGCTCACATTCTTGGGAAACAAGCTTTTGTCCACAGAATAAGCCCAGGCTAGCCTTAGGAATGGTAAGAACTATATGAAACTCTCATCTAGTTGCCCAGCCAAAAGCCAGCCTGGAGAGGTCATTCCAGAAGAGCTAGCCCTTAAGCCAACCTGTTAGCCAGCTGCAGAAGCACAGCAAACACAATTGTGAAATGAAATGTTTTCTGCTTTACCTCTACCAGTAAACAGTCAGTTCGGTCAGTTCAGTCGCTCAGTCGTGTCCAACTCTTTGTGAGCCCATGAATCGCGGCACACCAGGCCTCCCTGTCCATCACCAACTCCCGGAGTTCACTCAGATTCACGTCCATCAAGTCAATGATGCCATCCAGCCATCTCATCCTCTGTCGTCCCCTTCTCCTCCTGCCCCCAATCCCTCCAAGCATCAGGGTCTTTTCCAATGAGTCAACTCTTCGCATGAGGTGGCCAAAGTACTGGAGTTTCAGCCTTAGGATCATTCCTTCCAAAGAAATCCCAGGGCTAATCTCCTTCAGAACGGACTGGTTGGATCTCCTTGCAGTCCAAGGGACTCTCAAGAGTCTTCTCCAACACCACAGTTCAAAAGCATCAATTCTTCGGCACTCAGCCTTCTTCACAGTCAGTAAACAAGCCTTTTCCAAATCCAAGTTTCCATGCCCAGGTGAAACAAAGCCAGCTATTTGGAAGCCATCAGCTACTTCCTCCCTTTTAAGTACTGAGGAGCTGGGGGAATGGAAGAGGCTGCCATCTGCCACATTCACCATCTCTTACTATAAACAAGGAATTAGCATGTGAACAATAAAGAAAGCCAGATTGTACCCAGCTAACTAGATGTTTATGAAAGAAATGATCTCTGCAAGCCCAGGCACTTCTGTCTTCTCATAATAGAAAGAAGATCCTGCTTACTTAACTTATATACAGAGTACATCATGTGAAATGACAGGCTGGATGAAGTATAAGCTGGAATCAAGATTGCCAAGAGAAATATCAATAACCTCAGATAAGCAGATGACACCACCCTTATGACAGAAAGCAAAGAGGATCTAAAGAGCCTCTTGATAAAGGTGAAAGAGGAGAGTGAAAAGGCTGGTTTAAAACTCAACATTCCAAAAACTAAGATCATGGCATCCAGTCCCATCACTTACTGGCAAACAGATGGGGAAAAAGTGGAAACAGTGAAGATTTTATTTTCTTGGGCTCCAAAATCACTGCAGATGGTGACTGCAGCCACGAAACTAACAGATACTTGCTCCTTGGAAGAAAAACTATGACAAACCTAGACAGTGTATTAAAAAGCAGATACATTACTTTACCAACAAAGGTCTGTCTAGTCAAAGCCATGGTTTTTCCAGTAGTCATGTATGGATGCGAGAGCTGAATCATAAAGTAGGCTGAGCACCGAAGAATTGATGCCTTTGAACTGTGGTGTTGGAGAAGATTCTTGAGAGTTCCTTGGAAAGCAAGGAGATCAAACCAGTCAATCCTAAAGGAAATCAGTCCTGAATATTCATTGGAAGGACTGATGCTGAAGCTGAAATTCCAATACTTTGGCCACCTGATGTGAAGAACTGACTCATTAGAAAAGACCCTAAGGCTGGGCAAGATTTAGGGCAGGAGAAGGGGACCACAGAGGATGACATGGTTGGATGGCATCACCAACTCGATGAGAGCTGAATCATAAAGTAGGCTGAGCACCGAAGAATTGATGCCTTTGAACTGTGGTGTTGGAGAAGATTCTTGAGAGTTCCTTGGAAAGCAAGGAGATCAAACCAGTCAATCCTAAAGGAAATCAGTCCTGAATATTCATTGGAAGGACTGATGCTGAAGCTGAAATTCCAATACTTTGGCCACCTGATGTGAAGAACTGACTCATTAGAAAAGACCCTAAGGCTGGGCAAGATTTAGGGCAGGAGAAGGGGACCACAGAGGATGACATGGTTGGATGGCATCACCAACTCGATGGACATGAGTTTGAGTAAGCTCCGGTAGTTGGTAATGGACAGGGAGGCCTGGTGTGCTGCAGTCCACGGGTTGGCAAAGAGTCGGACACAACTGAGTGACTGGACTGAAATGAAATGAACTTCACCTGAACTCTCACTGTTAGGAAACACTATTTCATTAATTAAAAGAAGATCCCTATACAACTGCCATTCCACATCTTCTCTGCTTTCCTAAGACTCTCCTGCCTCACCCCCTCCCGCGGAGGTGAAATGATTTGCCCAAGATTTCAGAGCTGGTATTGCCAGAGCTGACTCGTTGGAAAAGAACCTGATGCTGGGAAAGATTGAAGGCAGGAGAAGGGGATGATAGAGGATGAGATGCTTGGATGGCATCATCGACTCAATGGACATGAGTTTGAGTAAACCCTGGGAGATGGTGAAGGGCAGGGTAACCTGGCCTGTTGCATCATGGGTTTGCAGAGTCAGACACAACTGAAGCAAATTAGCACTCAAGCACTCATAGACACTTAACAATCATCTACCATAGGCCTTCATTTTGCAAGTTAGTAAACATAGTCTTGAGCAGGTAAGTGATAAAAGTAGACACTAATAAAGCTAGTACAATTCAGGTCTTCTAATTGAGCAGTTTGATGTGCTTTCAATGAAAACATTTTGCTTCACTTCCAAGATCTTTGGAGTTTCTCAAGTCAACACAACTAGTGTCCAATAAGAGCTGGACACTAAAGAACATCCCATGTAGGATTATTGGAGCTTTTCATAAGACAAGACTGTTTAAAACACACTGAAAAATACTATAAAAAGTAAAGCAAGGATTCCTACTGTATGTTAAAGACACTGATGAAAGTATTTTATTAATTTCTGATTTGTCAAAAGAAAGGTCATGAGTCAGCTTTAAAAAACTGTTAGCTCAGAAAGCTCTGATTTTTTTTTTAACCTGGACATTAACCTTCTTCTTTTAGAGTGGTAGAGGTGAAGGAAGAGGAGGATTCCAGGATGATTAGCCTTCAATTTATAGAGCATCAAGAGAATTACTCCCAAAGTTGACTTCTTAATTTGTATTCTGACTTAAAGGACTGAAGGCTAGAAGGGCAGAAACTTTTACTTTCCTTATTTGTGTATTCCTATAGCCTGGTATTGGACCTGAATGAATTTTCAGCAGAGTGACCTTTTAAAAAAACCATAGGAATAGGTTCAAGAAAATAGAAATTTTGAGAAAGAACTTTAGACTGGCTTTAGGCTGATGAATCAGAAAAATAAGATGTTACTTTTAGAAAGACCTACATAAAAAAGAGGACAAAAAAGAAACAGGAAAATATTGCCAAGCTTTTAAAACAAAAAACGTATTAACAATGTTGTGCCCATGTTTAAATACAACTTCATTAAAATACTCGACTTTTCATTAAAAAAACTGAGATTTCAAATAGCCTTTAAATTTCTTTTGTAGGAAAGTCATTATATAGTAATAACTTACATTTATATAAAGCATTATCTCAGGTAAGGTTTTTTCCCCTTCAGAACAATTTTAATGTTTTACATGAGTACTAAATTCACACCAGCATTTTAATAAAATCAAAACCTTTCTAAATCTTTTCCTACATCTTAACTATTCATGAAATTTTTTAAAGATTAGTCATATTAATTGGTCATAAATGCAGTTTCTGTTCCTTATGTTATATTCTTTAATCTGAAATGACTCAGAATTTTTATTATTCTAAAGCATTATGAGTGGCTCTGGAGTTACAAACATATCACTTTAAAAATATCCCTTTGGGACTTCCCTGGTGGTCCAGTGGTTAGGATTCTGTGCTCTCAATGCAGGGGCCCAGGGTTCGATCCCTGGTCAGGGAACTAGATCCCACATGTAACTAACATTCAGCACAGCCAAATAAATAAATAAAACTATCCCTTTTATAGTCTTTTAATCATCAAAATGCTGCTCCACCACCTCCATTGGAAAATGCTGAGCATCAATACAAAGATGTTCCTTTCTGCCTACCGTTGAAATCCACTTCAGCAGCAAATTCTGCCACGTGTTCTGCCACATCCTCAGTTCAGTTCAGTCGCTCAGTCGTGTCCAACTCTGTGCGACCCCATGAATCACAGCACGCCAGGCTTCCCTGTCCATCACCAGCTCCCAGAGTTCACTCAAACTCATATCCATCGCAGAGAAGGCAATGGCACCCCACTCCAGTACTCTCGCCTGGAAAATCCCATGGACAGAGGAGCCTGGTCGGCTGCAGTCCATGGGGTCGCTAAGAGTCGGACACAACTGAGCAACTTCCCTTTCACTTTTCATTTTCATGCATTGGAGAAGGAAATGGCAACCCACCCCAGTGTTCTTGCCTGGAGAATCCCAGGGATGGGGGAGCCTGATGGGCTTCCATCTATGGGGTCGCACAGAGTCGGACACAACTGAAGTGACTTAGCAGCATATCCATCGAGTCAGTGATGCCATCCAGCCATCTCATCCTCTGCCGTCCCCTTCTCCTCCTGCCCCCAATCCCTCCCAGCATCAGGGTTTTTTCCAATGACTCAACTCTCCTCATGAGGTGGCCAAAGTATTGGAGTTTCAGCTTTAGCATCAGTCCTTCCAATGAACACCCAGGACTGATCTCCTTTAGAATGGACTGGTTGGATCTCCTTGCAGTCCAAGGGACTCTCAAGAGTCTTCTCCAACACCACACTTCAAAAGCATCAATTCTTCAGTGCTCAGCTTTCTTCACAGTCCAACTCTCACATCCATACATGACCACTGGAAAAACCATAGCCTTGACTAGACGGACCTTAGTCGGCAAAGTAATGTCTCTGCTTTTGAATATACTATCTAGGTTGGTCATAACTTTTCTTGTTGATCTCCTTCAGAATGGACTGGTTGGATCTCCTTGCAGTCCAAGGGACTCTCAAGAGTCTTCTCCAACACCACAGTTCAAAAGCATCAATTCTTCAGTGCTCAGCTTTCTTCACAGTCCAACTCTCACATCCATACATGACCACTGGAAAAACCATAGCCTTGACTAGACGGACCTTTGTTGGCAAAGTAATGTCTCTGTTTTTGAATATGCTATCTAGGTTGGTCATAACTTTTCTTCCAAGGAGTAAGCGTCTTTTAATTTCATGGCTGCAGCCATCATTTGCAGTGATTTCGGAGTCCAAAAAAAATAAAGTCTGACACTGTTTCTACTGTTTCCCCATCTATTTCCCAACCATGATCTTCGTTTTCTGAATGTTAAGCTTTAAGCCAACTTTTTCACTCTCCTCTTTCACTTTCATCAAAAGGCTTTTTAGTTCCTCCTCACTTTTTGCCATAAGGGTGGTGTCATCTGCATATCTGAGGTTATTGATATTTCTCCCAGCAATCCTGATTCCAGCTTGTGCTTCCTGCAGCCCAGCATTTCTCATGATGTACTCTGGATAGAAGTTAAATAAGCAGGGTGACAATATACAGCCTTGACATACTCCTTTCCCAATTTGAAACCAGTCTGTTGTTCCATGTCCAGTTCTAACTGTTGCTTCCTGACCTGCATATACATTTCTCAAGAGGCAGGTCAGGTGGTCTGGTATTCCCATCTCTTTCAGAATCTTCTGCAGTTTATTGCGACCCACACAGTCACGGGCTTTGGCATAGTCAATAAAGCAGAAATAGATGTTTTTCTGGAACTCTCTTGCTTTTTCGATGATCCAGCGGATGTTGGCAATTTGATCTCTGCTTCCTCTGCCCTTTCTAAAACCAGGTTGAACATCTGGAATTTCACAGTTCACGTATTGCTGAAGCCTGGACTGGAGAATTTGGAGCATTACTTTGCTAGCATATGAGATGAATGCCGTTGTGTGGTAGTTTGAGCACTCTCTGCCATTGCTTTTCTTTGGCTCCTCAGTCTGTGGAATTCCCTAGGCAGGAAAACTGGAGTAGGTAGCCATTCCCTTATCAAGGGAATCTTCCTGACCCAGGGATCGAACCTCGGTCTCCTGCACTGCAGGCAGATTCTTTACTATCTGAGCCATCTTTCCACTGGGTACAAAATGCTAACATTTACCAAGTGTATGTGATGTGCCAAGTGTATGCATATATACTACACATACACAAGCTCATCCAGCTCCCGCCTAATTCCATAAAAGAGAAAGGCAGAAAGAGATGAAATAACTTGTCACATATTAAGTAATAGGTGATCTGAACATATTATTGATCAGAACTTGGGACTCCGGGGTTTAACCACTGTGGAGAGCTGTCCTAACTACATACTTTGAGGCTGACTTCATGAATGTGGCCCAGCAATCTGACTCTCCAGATTGCTTATGAGGCTGTAGATTAATATGGATGGGTCAGAGGATACCCTCTTCCATCCCCAAAGGGCTCTAGAAAGATGCTTATATAATCCAATTTGTTATTCTCTCATTAAAGAGAAGTATGCTTCTGGCCCTGCTAAAATTTATCTTGGCACTTGTGTATTCTGTATCAGCCTTTTAGGAAATAAATGTTTAGCTACTCTGTAAAGCATTCCAAAGGCATAGACTTGTTGACAGTTGCAGAAAATGGAATTTGGAAACATTCAAGGATGGGAAAGAAAACAAGGGCTGTTTAGATAGGATTATTCTAAAGGACCATGTGATTAGGACTTCAGATTTGAACTACATTAAATGTAAATTCAAAATTGTGATGCAGAAATCAACTAATGTGTTAGTTAAAAATGTTGCAGGTGATCACTCTTGCACAGGTCTTTTCTGTCTCCAATGAGCCAGTTTTCTAAGGAACTGATTACACATCCTGACCTTGGAATCACAGGTCCCCCAGTGACCATGGAGCTGATACTTCCATAGGTTCCTGGTATCCGTACAGCAGATCTTGAACTTGCCTCTTCCAACCGTCAATAAAAGCCCAAGTACACATCTATGCACTTAGTGATGGACAGACATATATATAAACAAGTTCTAGCTTTTGAAGACGATGGCAGAGGTCTTAGAGGAAGAGCTGGGCCAGTTCCCCGTGTTGAGTTTTACTTAGTCGCAGACAGGTTCTTTGACCCTTTTCATCTTGGGGATGTACTTTGGGGCAGGGCAGGGGGAAGGTACCTATGAAGCAGTTAAGCGCAGCTATACCACATACTAGGGGCTTCCCTGGTGGCTCAGAGGTTAAAGTGTCTGCCTGCAATGTGGGAGACCCGGGTTCAATCCCTGGGTTGGGAGGCTCCCCTGGAGAAGGAAATGGCAACCCATTCCAGTATTCTTGCCTGGAGAATCCCATGGAGAGGGGAGCCTAGTAGGTTCCCAAAGACTTGGACATGACTGAGTGACTTCACTTTCACCTTCTTTCCTACCACATACTAAATTTTGACTTGTTTAGTTGCTCAGTAGTGTCCAACTTTCGCAAACCTGTGGATTGTAGCTTGCCAAGCTCCTCTGTCCATGGGATTTCCCAGGCACGAATATTGGAGTGGTTTGCCATTTCCTTGGCTACTAATTGCTATAAAAACAATGTAAGTGGGCTATTCTATTTGATATATTTGTCAAAGGGTCTTAAATAGGGCAAACGAGTAGGCACAGTACAATTCTCCGTAGGACACCCTTAGATTTTTGATTCCTGGTATTTACATATGCTTTTTTGAATATCACCCGTGTTCCTAATTAGATTAAAGCATCCCATGATACTTTGCTTTTGACACATGTGATATTCCTTAAAAGAGTGGTATGAAGAACAAATGAAAATCAATCAACCCAAACTTCCCTCAAATCTTCAAATCTTCCCCTAGATCTGTTAAATGTCACTCAGTACTAATTGCTGTAAACTTCCAGTTAAGAGAAACACAATTTAAATGAATTTGGTAGCTTGACTCTTATTGAATTGATTTTTCAGTAAAATGATTTTTTGAACATGAGCCCAGCTCCCCAAAGGCCTCCTTTTCCCAGCACCGTCTGAAGCATGTCACGTATCTCAAATGGGCATCAGATGGGAACCACTGAAGTTGTCTGGTTTTCCCAGCCCCTGGGGAGGTGTAGCTGCCTCTCATTTTAGCCCTGTTGACAATCATCCTCTCTTGATGTACCCTGTTAAGGGGCAATGTGTGCTTGCTTTATACTAAATCTTCCAGCAACTTCTTGATACTTCCTTGTCTGTGCTTTATCCCTGGGATGCTATTTCTTCTCCCCAAGCCTTGCTTTGTTTTCTTATATTTGCTTTCAGTCTAATTCTCAATTTCTTTCTACCTTATCATCCTAGTCCGTGACCATATTCACCCATCCTTACAAACTTGTTTCTTGGACCTCCACGTTCCCCCAGACACCTCTGAGCTACTTGCTTTGTCCCATATTCACTATTCTGGTTGGTTGCTTCTTATTAAATTCTCAACCAATTGTTTGGCTTCCAAAAGATCAATCCACTGTAACTGTTCTTAAGATTATCAGTGATTTCTTAATTTCCAAATTCTCTGACCTTTTATTGATCAATATCCCTAAAAGCCTCCATCAACATTTGAGTCTCCTTTCTTCCATTAACATCATTCTCTCACAGTTCCCATACCTCCTTCTAGCTGTCCCTTTTCAATCTCTTTTGTTGGAATTTCTTCTGCAATGGTTCTCTTAATGTAAAGTTCTACACAGATGTAAGTGGAATTATTGTCATTGATTTACTGATGCTTAAATTCAAACAAAGGACTGGAGGTTTGTTTTGTATCTCAAGAAGAGTATACACACATAGACACACAATCAAGAAGAAAGAAGTCACTTGAGGATTCTACATAGAACCCCTTTCCTGGTCCCTCATTACTATGGCAGCAGTAGAAAAGTAAGGAGAGGTGGTTGTGTAATAGCATCAAAGACACCTGGGCCCTCGGGTCAGAAAGAAGTCTTGGGATTCGAAGCCTGATCCTATGAGAATAAATGTATCTAGAGGTGGTCAGTGAACACAGGGCTGTGAGAGGGCAAGCTGTCAGAGGCTGGGTTCTGGAGCCCTTCCAGCAAATCACTATGTTGAAGTCTCGACCCCCATTTCCTCAGAATGTAGCTGTATTTGGAAATAGAATATTTTTTCCTTTTTTTTCACTGTGTTCAATCCCAAGCTCCCAGTCCCTCCCCTGCCCACCCTTTCCCCCTGGTAACCAAAGTTCATCTCTAAGTGTGTGAGTCTGTTTCTGTGTGTGGATGAGTTCATTTGTATGTATATTTTATTCTTTTTTGTTTTAGATTCCACATATAAGTGATATCATGTGATATTTGTCATTCTCTGTTTGACTTACTAGTTCACTTAGGCTGATAATCTCCGGGTCCATCCGTGTTGCTTCAGATGGCATTAGTTCATTCTTGGAGATGCAGTCTTTAAAGAGGTGATTGAATTTTCAATAGAATGGGGCCATTAGGTTGGGGCCCTAATCCAGTAGGATCAGTGTCCTTCTAAGAGGAGAAAGAGATGCTGGGGGCGGGGGGAGCGGTGTGTACAGAGGGATAAATATGTGAAGGGGCTGTAAGAAGGTGGCCATCTGTGAACCAAAGAGGCCTCAGGTGAAGCCAGATTTGCTGACAGCTTGATCTTGGACTTCAGTCCCCAGCACTGTGAGGAAATATATTTCTGTTGTTTAAGCCACGCAGTCTGTGGTGTTTTGTTACAGCAGCCTTAGGAGGCTAATTAATGCAGGGAGGAAGTTAAATTCCTGGATAATCAGTTTGGCACATCACAGCTGAGAGACTTAATGGTAAAGGAGATTGTGCCATAATAAGGAATTCCTGCTTGGAGTGAGAAAACAATCCTTTCTCATGAATATTTCCCCCTAATCAGGAGATTGGAATTTTCTTCTATTTCCAGAAGAGTGAAGTAATCCCCCTCAATATGCTATTTGTTTCCTTAGTTTGTGCCATTAGCTCTGTATTACCTTCACATAAAGAGAATTCTTTGTAACAGTGATCTAACAAATTCCAAAATTTGTCTCAGCAAAAAAAAAAAAAAAAGCAAACAAAACAAAAATGCCTGGTGTTTAAAGAGCTCACATTCTTTACTCCAGAATTTTTTTTTTCCCCCCAATTCAGGCAAGTTTCCTGCATCAGGATTAGTGCTAGTTTTCACATAAGATACACTAAAGTTGGAATAGGGTTTTAAATTGGTTTTATAACAAAGGCTATAAATTATACTAGGTGACTCAAATTATTCATGAGAGAGAGTAGATCTTGATTTATGCACTAGTTTTGTGTAAATTTCATTTTCGTAAAGTAAATCACTTTTCCCATTGACTCACATTATAATTTGAGATACGCTTTATCTTCTTTTCTGAATAATCTTCAGTTGACTGAGGCTTCTTTTTGCATATCCATGCAAGCTTTTAATGACCTAAATGCAAACACAAATGAAGCATAGCTATTTACAGAAACTGCAAGAGAGCCATGCATTTATTCAAGACACACGACAAACTTACCAAAGGCCAACTGAATGGCAGGAACTGTAACTAAAGACATGGACTCCCTGGCTTCAGCAGGCTTGCTGCCTTAGGTAGACTGAAAAAATGATTTTGAGAAGCAAACAATCAGTCTCCACAATTTGAATGTCCTGTAATATTCATACAGTGGATGTTCTTAAAATTGCACTATATATCACCATAGAGATTTTGGTCATTTGTTCATATCTAATCTAGTGTGAGGGCTTCCCAGGTGGTGCTAGTGTTAAAGGACTTGCCTGCCAGTGCAGGAGACATAAGAGACACAGGTTTGATCCCTGGGTGGGGAAGATCCCCAGGAGGAGGAGGGCATGGCAGCCCCCTCCAGTATTCTTGCCTGGAGAATCCCATGGACAGAGAAGCCTGATGGGCTACAGTCCAGAGAGCTGCACAGAGTCAGATATGATTGAAGTGACTTAGCCCCAGCACAAGCACACATTCTAGTACTTATCAATAAAGTTGATGTCTTGTATATTGCTGGCATTTCCATGACCTTTTTGTTTTGTTTCAGAGAGCTTGGCGATAAACTCTTTAATTAATTAATTTATTTGGCTATGTCGGTGGCATGTGGGATCTTAATTCCCTGACCAAGGAAGGAACTTGTGTCCCCTACACTGGAAGCATGCAGTCTTAAGCACAGGACCACTAGGGGTCCATGACTACTTTATTGCTTTGGGGGTCAGGAATTCTTAACCTGGAATCCATGATGCTCTAGAAGGTTTAAGGAATCACCCCAAATTGTGTGTTAAATCAAATGTGTATGTGTCCATGTGAATCTTTCTGGGGGAAGAGCTCGTTACCTCCATCAGTTCCTCAAAAGAACCTGTCATCTTAAAAATGATTAGAAAAATAAGCAGTGAGTTTATTGTCTCAGTCCAGCTTCCACGGATAATGTTCCTATGAATCCAGCTTTACTACCAGCAAGTAATTTTGAGAAAATAAACTAGAGTTACTGGAGAGGATTCATTTCTATACACAAAACATTTATTGAGCACCTGGCATTTCATAGCATTGTAGTAGGCCTTGCAGGGTCAATAGACAATGCTGAGATAGAGCTGAAGAAGCCACAGCAGTTTTTTAATTGGCTACTAGCCTTGTGGTCTGGGATGGGTATGGCTAGCTTATAGGAATAGAATCAAGATGGACAGTTGCCATGAACAGCTAATAGCTCCATTAGGGACTATGTAATATTTGTGCAGAAAATCCCATTAAACATAGATGGCCAGTTATATAAGGGAATTTTTAAAATATTGTGCTGGCCTTTAAGTAGTAAGCAAGTTATTGACTTAAAATGCTTTATTGCTTGGAAAGCATTATTAATGGAGAGTATTTTCCATTTTCTATTCATCTTTTCCCTCATTATTTCTCTTGGGCAAAGACTGTCTGGACACAATGAACACATTAACTGTCCCCACCCTTGAATGCTCTTTAGAAAAACACCAAGTATTTATTGATTCTTTATGGGTTTTTATACCTAATGAAAGCTAGTTAGGATCAATAACCTTAACAACAATGTGTTTTGTTCTCCCTGCTGCTAAAAAACAGCAGGCAAACATTTTTTAAGCAACAGAACCACGGTCAAGTTAGAAGTAAATGAGCACTTTCCCACAATAAGATCTGCTAAATTACTGCATTTATATCCTTTCCTTAATCCCTATTATGAAGATCACACAATTGAAGAATATCTTTGTATAATGAAGACTGCTGCTAACTCAAACATGATAGCACAAAGCAGGATGCCATCTGTTAGAATAATGTTGGAGCCTCTAATTTTACAATTGTTGGGAGCCCATCATTACTCTTCTATTTATTTAAAATATATATTCAAAAAAACCTAATGCTTCAAGCTTCATAATAAGGCTGTGGTGATATGTTCTATAAAAACATGCCACTGAACTTTTCTCTCTGCTTGTCAGGGAGTGGCTCTTTACAAGGGAACAAAGGGAACCTCTCATAATGAATCCAAGATATTCAGAACTTAAAAGAGATTGACAAGAATGGTCCGTCAACTGTATTTATTGTGATTTCTGGTATGTGGAGTAGTTACCTGGACTCCATTATGGCATTAGAGGGTTTGGATTTCAGAGAATTCTTCAAAGTGGTAGCATCTTGGTCCTGATTTTTCAGGGAGTTTGAGAACTTTCAACCTGAGCCCTTTCTATGGCCCCAGAGGCACGAGAGACAGGAACTCAGTTATTAGAGAACTCAGAAAGATGGAAAATATTGGTTGCAATCCAGGGGCTTATCATACTGCTGAGTATAGCTTCACCCAAAAAAGATTTCCTTTTCATTATAGGAGACTGGAATGCAAAAGTAGGAAGACAAGAAATACCTGGAGTAACAGGTATTTGGCCTTGGTACAGGATGAAGCAGGACAAAGGCTAATAGGGCTTTGCCAAGAGAACACACTGGTCATAGCAAACACCCTCTTCCAACAACACAACAAGAGACTCTACACATGGACATCACCAGATGGTCAATATGTAAATCAGATTGATTATATTCTTTGCAGCCAAAGATGGAGAAGCTCTATACAGTCAGCAAAACCAAGACCAGGAGCTGACTGTGGCTCGGGTCATGAACTCCTTATTGCCAAATTCAACTTAAATTGAAGAAAGCAGGGAAAACCACTAGATCATTCAAGTATGAGCCAAATCAAATCCCTAACTATTATACAGTGGAAGTGAGAAATAGATTCAAGGGGTTAGATCTGATAGAATGCCTGAAGAACTATGGATGGAGGTTCATGACATTGTACAGGAGGCAGTGATCAAGACCATCCCCAAGAAAAAGAAATAAAAAAAGGCAAAATGGTTGTCCGAGGAGGCCTCACAAATAGTTGTGAAAAGAAGAGAAGCAAAAGGCAAAGAGAAAGGGAAAGATATATCCATTTGAATGCAGATTTCCAAAGAACAGCAAGAAGAGATAAGAAAGCCTTCCTCAGTGATCAATGCAAAGTAATAGAGAAAAACAATAGAATGGAAAAGACTAGAGACCTCTTCAAGAAAATTAGAGATACCAAGGGAACATTTCATATAAAGATGAGCACAATAAAGGACAGAAATGGTATGGACTTGACAGAAGCAGAAGATATTAAGAAGAGGTGGCAAGAAAACACAGAAGAACTGTACAAAAAAGATCTTCACAATCCAGATAATCACGAGGGTGTGATCACTCACCTAGAGCCAGACATCCTGGAATGCGAAGGCAAGTGGGCCTTAGGAAGCATCACTATGAACAAAGCTAGTGGAGGTGATGGAATTCCAGTTGAGCTATTTCAAATCCTGAAAGATGATATTGTGAAAGTGCTGCACTCAATATGCCAGCAAATTTGGAAAACTCAGCAGTGGCCACAGGACTGGAAAAGGTCAGTTTTCATTCCAGTCCCAAAGAAAGACAATGCCAAAGAATGCTCAAACTACTGCACAATTGCACTCATCTCACATGCATTGGAGAAGGAAATGACAACCCATTCCAGTATTCTTGCCTGGAGAATCCCAGGGAAAAGGAGACTGATGGGCTGCCATCTATGGGGTCGCACAGAGTCGGACACGACTGAAGCAACTTAGCAGCAGCAGCAGCAGCAGCACACGCTAGTAAAGTAATGCTCCAAATGCTCCAAGCAGGCTTCAACTGTGAACTGTGAACTGTGAACTTCCAGATGTTCAAGCTGGGTTTAGAAAAGGCAGCGGAACCAGAGATCAAATTGCCAACATCTGTTAGATCATCAAAAAAGTGAGAGAGTTCCTGAAAAACATCTATTTCTGCTTTATTGACTATGCCAAAGCCTTTGACTTTGTGGATCACAACAAACTGTGGAAAATTCTGAAAGAGATGGGAATACCAGACCACCTGACCTGCCTCCTGAGAAAACTGTATGCAGGTCAGGAAGCAACAGTTAGAACTGGACATGGAACAACAGACTGGTTCCAAGTAGGAAAAGGAGTACATCAAGACTGCATATTGTCACTCTGCTTATTTAACTTCAATGCAGAGTACATCATGAGAAACGCTGGGCTGGAAGAAGCACAAGCTGGAATCAAGATTGCCGGGAGAAATATCAATAACCTCAGATACGCAGATAACACCACCCTTAGGGCAAAAAGTGAAGAAGATCTAAAGAGCCTCTTGGTGAAAGTGAAAGAGGAGAGTGAAAAAGTTGGCTTAAACTCAACATTCAGAAAACTAAGATCATGGCATCTGGTCCCATGACTTCATGGCAAATAGATGGAGAAACAATGAAAACAGTGGCTGACTTCATTTTTTTTTGGGCTCCAAAATCACTGCAGATGGTGACTGCAGCCATGAAATTCAAAGACGCTTACTTCTTGGAAGAAAAGTTATCACCAACCTAGACAGTGTATTAAAAAGCAGAGATGTTACTTTGCCAACAAAGGTCTGTCTAGTGAAGGCTATGGTTTTTTCAGTAGTCATGTATGGAAGTGAGAGTTGGGTTATAAAGAAAGCTGAGCACTGAAGAATTGATGCTTTTGAACTGTGGTGTTGAAGAAGACTCTTGAGAGTCCTTGGACAGCAAGGAGATCCAACCAGTCCATCTTAAAGATCAGTCCTAGCTCTTCGTTGGAAGGACTGATGTTGAAGCTGAAACTCCAGTACTTTGGCTACCTGTTGCGAAGAGCTGAAAGTTTCATTTGAAACGACCCTGATGCTGGGAAAGATTGAAAGCAGGAGGAGAAGGGGATGACAGAGGATGAGATGGTTGGATGGCATCACTGACTCAATGTCCATGAGTTTGAGTAAGCTCTGGGGGTTGGTGATGGACATAGTAGCCTGGCATACTGCAGTTCACGCAGTCGCAAAGAATTGGAAACAGCAGCCAGAGGAAGCTGATTTGTCAGCTCGCTGAAGGGAGACTCTAAAAGCTCAGATCTTCTTGGCCATTTGGTTTAAGTGCATTTCACTTATGAAGAGAGAGTTGGAGGGGTCACAGGCAGACTGGAAGGGCACTTCCAGTCTTTGGCAAATAACGTCAGATCCAGAAGGCACCTTGAACTTGTGCTTGCAGTCGCTCAGACCTTAGAGGTAGCAGAACTGGGATTAGAATCATGGCCTGCTGGTCTTTCTGCCCAGTGTTGTTTCCTTTGTGTCATGATGCCTACCTTCAGAAGATGGTTCTATTTCCTCTTTTATGAACTGATCTGAACCATGTCCCCCAAGAGCTCCAGTTACACAGCTTTCCATGGTACAGAGCTGGGGCTCTCTAACTACCAGCTGGACCATTTGACTTTTTAAAAAATAGTTATTTAATTTATTTTTTTTGTCTGTGATGAGTCTTAGTTTCAGCTTGTGGCATCTTTAGTTGTGGCATGTGGAATCCAGTTCCCCAACTAGGAATCGCACCTACATCCGCTGCATTGGAAGGCAAAGTCTTAACCACCAGGGAAGTCCCTCGACCGTTTGACTTTGATGTCAACAATCTTTCCTCCCACCCTTCCATATTTTATTTTATAATTTTTCTTCCACTTTTCTTTCCCTGTAGTCAGGGAATAGTCCATAGAAAAGAGTAAAGTCAGTTGGAGGAAGAGCTCAAGGTACTTTGTTCCCCAAGGTACCATTTTTAATCCCTTTGTTCTTAAGTTCTAGGGGTAACAGTTTTAGCGATAATGATAACGGACAGGTTCTTTTTCTCTCAGCTTCAATGGTGACCCCTACCACTCTGTTGGCTAGTCCCATTTCTGAAACTCTCTTTGTTTTGTTTTTTTTCATCTCTGAAGTAGAAATAATAGTGTCTGCCTCAGTAGACTGGCAAGGAATTTAAGTGATAATTGTCAAAATTTTTCAGTTTCTTGCCTGGGCGTCATAACACCCCTGTATGTTAGGGTTAGGTTATAGCTCAAAGAGAACAACAACACACCTTAAAATACTTAAAAGAAAGGCATTCTGCACCAAATGCATTTTCTTACAGTCTGTGACCTTCTTCTCACAGAGGCTGTTACATTTCACAGCCCTGCAGGTTGTGCAGTTGAATTTCCTTACGTGACAACTGGGTGTTGTGATGTACAGATGTCCCAGGAGCCAGCGTAGTGGCAGAATTAGGGGCACAGAGTCTTGGGGGAAGTATAGGAATCCAAGTAAATACCATTTCCAGGTATTGGACTGTCCATCACCACCCCAGGCAGAACTGCCTTCAAGATGGGAATATTCCCAGCAGTCCTTAGCTGCAAATGTCGAGGTGGTGAAATACTGCAGTGAACACGTGCATTTTTATTTTTCTAATATTCCTTGCTTCTCTGCTGTTGTATATGTCTTCCCTTCCACACTCAGCCACATTGGTTCCTGTTGCTCATTTGGCATTGCTGGCTTCATAAATATAAATTTTATGGTTTATTTCCTTGACTCTATCTTAAATGCTTCCCACTCTGTCAGTTTCCCATGCATTTTTGAGCTGCAGCCAGTTTCCTTTAACAAGCTGTAAGTTCCTTCACAGTCTGTTAAAAACCTCTCTTTCTTTACTGCTGTCCTATAGACGCTTATCAATATTTTAAATCTTGTGATCACCAAGTTGCCTAAGAATAGCACCCGCAGTTAAATTAACGGGGATAAAAATTACAAAATCTCTCAATCTTCATGCTTCACGATGTAAGGAGGTCATTAACTGAGGTCAGGAGAAACTTTCCCTTGACAGCGAGTGCCTTCAGAATTAGTGCATTATGGGAACATTTACAAATAGTCTCATTATATTTAGGAGCATCTGGTATGAACCCCTTGTCACAATCACAATTCTGGGAAGGCAATTAATAGGTTCTTCTGAATTCTCAATAACCTCCAGCCTCATTTAAAAAAGAAATTTGGATGAATTTCAGCTATTTTATCCAAAAAGTGCCTCCCCCTTCTTTCTCTCCACCCCCCCGCACAGTTGTTAATCCAGTGGCCAAGGACTCCATCCTGAACCGTGTTGTAAATCTGTAATAATGTCAGTTAACACAAGATGACAGTGCTGTGACTTGACTTTTAGCTGCATGTGTCCTATGCTTTCCCTCTTAAGTACTGGTTAGAGCAACAGAATGCTGAAGTGGGAGGCAATGGAGGTTACCTTCTCCAGCATTTCCTAAAGCATGTTCCATGGAGTACCACTTCTGTGTGATGCCATGGTGGAACTCACAGGGGAAAAGTTTGAGGTCACACCAGTTTTGTGTGGACCCAATCCTTCAGTCACACCATTTTTTCTTAGAAACTTTGGATTCCAGTTGGGTTGAATCAGTGGCAACAGGAGTAGGAATGAGCAGGGTGTTCCTCTCCTCTGTCTTGCCATGGCCTCTGCAGGCTGTCTACATCCCTCCTCTATGGCCACACCTCCTTGACAGGTGGCCTGCTCCTTATAGCCACTCCCCTCAGCTAACTGTTCTAGAATCTGGTTCTGGGAACCACTTGTCTTTTCATCTCTAGGGGAAAAACAGCACCCGACTCTTGCCAGTTCTGGAATATTCTGTACTGTTCCTTTTGTTTGTTTATTTTCTTAGATCCTGTTCATAGTTACCTTATTAAATTCTCTTCAAATGTCCCTGTTTAACTGTCCCATCTGTTTCTTGACACGACTCTGACTGATACAGACTTGACTTTTGCCCAGGCCAAGTGGTGGCCTGGCTTTGTGGCATGCTGTGAGAACAAATAGATCCTGCAGTGAAGAAATTTCTTTTCTTGGGACTTTGCTGGTGGTTCAGGGGGTAAGACTCCATCCTCCCAGTGCAGGGGCCCGAGTTCCATCCCTGCTCAAGGAACTAGGTCCCACATGCTGCAACTAAGACACAGCACAGTCAAACAATATTTTAAAAGAGAAACTTCTCCTCTTCTTAATGCTGGAATTGAAATTAGGTAAAGGGACCTCTGATTTCAGACAAGACCTGTAACACTGGTAATTGAGAGTAGGAACTTCTACCTAGCAGAAGTCTGGACTAATGGCTATTCAATTTGGAAGCTCAGAGAAGATAATTATATAATAATGCTTTGAAAAGTAAGACTTTACAGTCTTGAGTTGACAGAAGTCATTGGGGAGCTAATTGTCTCTATAGCACTAAACTTGGAATGGCTACTCACTCCAGTATTCCTGCCTGGAGAATTCCATGCACAGAGGTGCCTGGCAGGCTACAGTCCAAGGGGTCCCAAAGAGTCGGACATGATTGAATGACTAACACTTTCACCTGTACTTTCTGATAGGCTTTATATGGAAGTTAGATTCCAGGGCAGAAACTTGAACCTGTAGGCAATGTGAGAGGGTGGGGGTTGCAGGAGGGGCTGCCATCCAGCCCAGCCTTCTCACTTCTAGATTTGAATTTGCCACTTGCTTGGTGCATGTCAAGGCAGCTTTTGGCAGTTGATGATTATAACATGACTCTTACCATTTGCAGAAAGACGGATGTCTGAAAGGTCTTGAGATTGTACCCACCTTCAGGGGTTCAGTGAACGTGCTTAATACTCTAAGTATGTTCTTTAATTAAGCCTGATCCAGAACCTCTTTTCCTGATCCTACACCTGAATATAGCTTCAACTTAGCCTGAAAGTTGTCTCAATTAGGCTATTTGTCCAGACTGTGCACATAGAGAGTTCTTTAACATTCATTCCTTCATTCAGTGACTATTTATTAGCTTCTGTGAGGCAGGTACTATACTTAGTGAGCCAGCCAGACAGTGCTTTTGTGGAGAATATGTTAGTGGGAAAGTCTGATAGAAACCAGCAAGAAAAGAAAGTGACAAATTGTGATGAATGCTATGGAAGTGTTGGTGGGAAAGAGGGAGAAGGAGAGGGAAGAGACACTTAACTTTGTAAAAAAAAACTTTTTATTTTATCCTAGAGTATAATTGATGAACAGTGTTATACTCGTTTCAGGTATAAGGCAGAGTGATTCAATTATCCATATATATGCATTTCTTCTTTTTCAGGGTCTTATCTCATTTAGGTTGTTGCATAGTACCGAGCAGAGTTCCCAGTGCTATACACTAGGTCCTTGTTGCTCATCCATTTAAAATAAAGTAGTGTGTATGTGTCAATCCCTTAACTTTGAGGAGGTACAGAGAAGACCTCCTAAGTCCATGGCATTTTGACTCAGATGGAAATGATGAGAAGGTGCCAACAGTGAAGAATTCTGTAGGCAAAGAGAGCATGTCCAAAGACACAGGCTGACAAGACTCTTTGAGGGACTGGAAGACTAGAAAACAGCAGATGTCTGGAATGTAGGCAGCAAATGGTGTGGCCTGGAGAGGTGGTGGTGAAAACCAAGGGGAGCACTGTCTGGGTTTGAATCCTGGTTCCAGCACCTCCTAAGTCTGAGACTTTGGGAAAGTCCCTTAACCTCTCTGTGCTCAATGTCCACATCTGTATAATGGGGATAAGAATAGTACCTACTATTCTTTTTTATGTTTATTTTTTTTAATGTGGACCATTTTTAGTCTTTATTTAATTTGTTACAATATTGCTTCTGTTTTAGGGTTTGGGTTTTTGGCTGCAAGGCTTGTGGAGCCTTAGCTCCCTGACCAGGGATTGAACCCACATCCACTCCATTGGAAGGCAGAGTCTTAACCACTGGACCACCAGGGAAGTCTTCCTACTATTCTTCATATTAAGATAATTAGGCTAATATTTGTAAAATCATTAGAACTTGGCCCATAGTAAGCATTCTCATTAGATAGCCTGTGCTCTTAATAGGAAACTGTAGAGACAGAAAGATACACAGGCCTGGAACATGCATAAGATTTCATCCAGAGAAATAAGCCACAGCTTAGATGTTTAAAAAAAAATATTATATATAGCAGACTACCTCTTTTTCAAAGAACACCATAAACTTAAAACTGATGATGAAACGTATAGTGTATGAATGTGAGTGAATTTATTTTTAAAGACAAATGATTTTTTTATGGTCTCTAGAATTCATCATGGGCAGATAGGGCCCTCTTTCTTCCCTCCCTAGTCAATACTCCACTCTTGGTATATATGGTCATTTTTCTCAAGGAGATTTGAAAGTACAGAAGTATGAGTTACTATTGATTACTTTAGTCAGCATAGCATGCCTGTCATTTTATAGTGCTTTTATGTCTTATCAGAATTTAAAACTATTTTTATCCCCACATGGGCATAATTGCATGCGATCCGAAAGGATTGAAGAAAGAATAATGCTGGCCAAAAATCTCTGGTGCTCACTGTTTCTTGTATACCAAAAGAGTTCTTATAGAAGTCCTTCAAGAATACCAGTTGAATACACAGTTAGTATATTTTATTCTCTAATTTTCCCCATATTTTAAGGAAAAAAAAATACACATATCATTTTCATATATGTCTCTACTTAAAAAATTGGAATACAAGATGGCAAGGGAGACAGAGAGAAAAAAAATGTCCTTAAAAGCCATATGTTCAAAAATCTGCTCTCAAGAGATGGAGGAACCAGAATAAATATTTTGGTGAAACCTCCAAATGTGGTCGCACACCAGAAGTTTTCCAAAGTGTTTCATGTTTCTTGGTATGCTTTTCTGCACACAGTTTGAAAGAAGTTATCCTCCTGATTGAAAAATTACCTCTTGGGAATAGATTTCAGAATTGCTATATATTCATCTGAGCTGCCCAATCCTAATTCAGAATTTGGAATGAATAGTTTAGAATATCAGATATGACACTCTTTCCAGTCTTGGCTAAGAGAACTGGTACTTTAAGGCCCTTGACCAGAGAAGCCAATTGGAATAAATAAAGTTGAAGCAATGCCTTTCACTGTCCTCCATTTTGAAAGTGAGATAGCTTACATTCAAAGCAAAAATAGTCAGAAAGATGGGCTTATTGTTAGGAATTTGACTACATTTCTTAGTAGTTTTCAGAAGGGTGGGAGGAGAAATATAAGATGAAATAACATGTTGGATCCTGGGCTTTGACAAGATGCTTAACCTTTGCCCACAAGTAGGGCGCTAGCTGGCTGGGCTATCCACTTGCATTCCTTGATATTTTTCTAATCTTCTCCTGTCTCTTGACTCACTCGTTTTGCATTGCTGTTGTTTTTCTGCTGTGTACAGTGTCCTGTGAGGAGGATTATAAGCTAGTGGCCACCACAGGCAGAAAAATGTATTTTTAAAGCCCTTACCTAGGTTTCCCTTATTCCTGGAGGTGAAGAAGAGGGGGTCATGTAAAACTCATAGCTGGCTGTTAAACAGTTCTTAACTGACACATGCACAATTTTCTGTGAGTGAGTATAACGTCCTAGTGACTCACATTTTAGGTGTTAAATTAATATTAAATTTTAGGGTGGCCAACTCTTCCAGTTTGCCTGGGACTTCAGGGGTTCCCAGGCCAGAGCACTTTTGGTGCTAAAATCGGGACAAATAGGACACTTGGTCGCTCTACTAACACCATGATGTCCTAGGATGTTTTCTCTTCCTTTTCCTTTCTAGTCTTTTCCCCTTCCTTCCCAGAGCTGCTGGGAAGTGGTCTTGGCTTACTTCCATATCTGTTAAGCCCCTCACTCTGTGTTCTGTGTTGCTGCTGCTGCTGCTGCTAAGTCGCTTCAGTCGTGTCCGACTCTGTGCGACTCCATAGATGGCAGCCCACCAGGCTCCCCCGTCCCTGGGATTCTCCAGGCAAGAACACTGGAGTGGGTTGCCATGTCCTTCTCCAGTGCATGAAAGTGAAGAGTGAAAGTGAGGTCGCTCAGTCCTGTCTAACCCTCAGTGACCCCATGGACTGCAGCCTTCCAGGCTCCTCCCTCCATGGGCCATCGCCTTCTCCGTGTTCTGTGTTAGGTCAGTGGAATTTGAGAATCATTACACATTTCCCGTATCCTTTGATTTTCACAACAAATCAGACAGGACTGAAGGCAAGTATTAGGCCCCCTTCACCAATAAGAAAACAAGAGTTCAGAAAGGTGACTGGTAACTTCCAGGGAAGTTCCACACAGCTAGACTTGACCTCAGGCCTGACATTAAAGCCGTGATTGTTGCAGTTCACAATGACATGTCTTCTGAATTTGGTTCTCTTGGACAGCTGGAGGATAGTCTGTGGATAAGAGTCAGAGCTATTCTTGGGCTTGGCAAATTGGATCGTGGAAAAGAACATTAGCCTAATAGTCATGGGGCTTGGGGTATGGTCTAAGCTCTGTCCTTATAAGCACAAGAGTCCTTGGACAGGTTTTCATCAGTCTGGGCCTCATTTCTCCACAGTGAAATGATGAGATTGGACTAGATGTACATTAAATTTCTTTCTGGTTCTCAATGACGTCCTCTCTCTTCTTTCCTATCATCTGTCCCCTTTGGGATCTTCTTGAAAATCTTGCAAAGGTATTTTACCTGGATATAAAGTTGGAGGCTGCTGGGAACGCCACAGCTGGCTGGCAGCCACACTGGCATTGGTTCATGTCCAGATCAGGTCTGTTAAACACCTATTTTATGTCTCAGATGCTTACATTTTTGGGCATGACTCTGATAGGAGCCCTTAGCTCAGTAACCTCTCCATCATATCATTTAGCTTGGGGACCGATCACATTGAGGAATTAGAAGGAAAGAGAGACAAAGAAGATAGTCACACAAACCAGGAGACCAACTGTCTTCAAAAGAAAAGGCGAGTCCATGTCTTCGGATATGTGAATTGAAAACTGCAAACTCACTCTAGGTTTTCTACCTAGAATGGAAGGTCTGAATGCTAAGTGAGCTGAAGTTTGAGCTTAGAAGCTAAACCTTAGAGCTAAACATAAGGTTGAGCTAAATCTTAAAGCTAAACTTTAGACCTTAGAGCTAAACATAATTCTATTGATAATCAAATGGGTCTTCCAGCACGCTGCCAGGAACTTCTCAGTCTGTGAGCAAGGTTTATATTGGATTGACCAAAAAGTTCACTGGTTAGTGAATACATTGTTCAGTAAAGTTCTTCATGAAAATGAAAAATATCTTTTTTTTTTTTTTTTTTACTTTAACCCAAATGAACTTTTTGGCCAACACAGTGCTGAGGACATATTGGTCCACACCAGAATGAAGTGCTCCATCTTTGGTGTGCTTTATAAGTATGGGTTTCTAGATCTGTGTACAGGAGCTAAGAGAATGCTTGAGGGCTTTTCTAAAGGAGAGTTTGCAGGGCTCTAGAAATGGGAATTTTGGACAAGTGCCTTCTCACCTCCATTCTGGGACATCGGTAAAAGACAGGACAGTAACTCAGGGGAGAAGACATAAAGGTCCCTAGAAGTATATGGCTAGACCATTCATTTCAACCCCTCGTAAAGACAGGATAAAGGAATGGGGGTGGGGGAAGGTAGGATCCTCCTTTACAGTGTCTCCTTTGGTTGTTCTGACGTTCATTTTAAAGGACTTCTTAATTACCCCTGCTTCAATCCACTGTAAATCGTTTAAATACCTCTTATCTCTGCCAGATCTCAGCCCTGATTCAGTCCTTGCAGAAAAGTTTGAAATAGTTTGGAAAGGCACTTGTGGGTGATGGATAGCCTGTGATTTCGAATTGAGAAGTAAAAGTGGTAAAAAGTAAAAAAGAAAAGTGGTCTAGGGGATGGACAGAAGGTCATATCAGGTGTTTTGAAGAGAGTGGATGTCTTGGGGCTGAAGGAGTTCACTCACTTCCCTAACAGAGAAGAATTGGTTTATTGGAACAAGTCACACAATGAGATGAGAGTAAAGAAAAGATATCCCATCTCTCACTTACTAGGAACTCGTTGGCGTTTGGTTAGTTATTGCTATCCTGCCTAGGGGAGTCTGTACTGACAGCCCACCTGCGGCTGGAAAGGAGAGCAAGGGTATCTATCCAAAGTGTCTATAGGAGGGCACGGGGGAGGGGTCCGAGTTTGCACAGAGGCAGGAGGAAGAAAGACCAAAGCAGACTAGGGAACAGGCCCCCTGGGGAGTCTGGAACCTGAGTAGTGGGTCAGAGAATGATAAGACCAGGTGGGCTGTGAGCTTCAATCAGCCCAGGTTGCATCTGGTCCCCAGGCCACCCTACCCTCCTTTGTCCTTGTAGGAGCTGGTAGGAGGCCTGGTGTCTGGACAGCTGGTTTCAGGGAAGGATGGAAAGCCTGCCTCAGCAGCTCTGTGACCTCAGGCAAAGCAACTCTATGAGACTCAACTTCCTGTGAAAAGGGGAGCCTGATTTCTGTCTCTTGTTGATGTCCTGTAAGCCCAGTATTAAAAGCTACTCAGAAGACATCTGCTGGACCCAGTAGATGGGAACTACAAGCAGCTCCTGCAGCTTAATTCCAGAAAAATAAACAACCCAATCAAAAAATGGGCCAAAGAACGAAACAGACATTTCTCCAAAGAAGACATATGGATAGCTAACAAACACATGAAAAGATGCTCAACATCACTCATTATCAGAGAAATGCAAATCAAAACCACAGTGAGGTACCATTTCACGCCAGTCAGAATGGCTGTTATCTGAAAGTCTACAAACACTAAATGCTGGAGAGGGTGTGGAGAAAAGGGAACCCTCTTACACTGTTGGTGGGAATGCACACTAGTACAGCCACTATGGAGAACAGTGTGGAGATTCCTTAAAAAAACGGAAATAGAACTGCCATACAACCCAGCAATCTCACTGCTGGGCATACACACCAAAGAAACCAGAATTGAAAGAGATGTGTACCCTAATGTTCATCGCAGCACTGTTACAATAGCCAGGACATGGAAGCAACCTAGATGTCCATTGGCAGACAAATGGATAAGAGAGCTGTGGTACATATACACAATGGAATATTCCTCAGCCATTAAAAAAGAATGCATTTGAATCAGTTCTAATGAGGTGGATGAAACTGGAGCCAATTATACAGAGTGGAGTAAGTCAGAAAGAAAAACATCAATACAGTATATGAATGCATATATATGGAATTTAGAAAGATGGTAACAATGACCCTGTATGCGAGACAGCAAAAGAGACACAATGTCAAGAACAGACTTTTGGACTCTGTGGGAGAAGGCAAGGGTGGGATGATTTGAGAGAATAGCATTGAAACACGTATATCACCATATGTGAAATAGATCGCCGGTCCAGGTTTGATGCAAGAGACAGGATGCTCAGACCTGGTGCACTGGGATGACCCCTGAGGGACTGGATGGGGAGGGAGGTGGGAGGGGGGTTCAGGATGGGGGACACATGTACACCCATGGCTGATTCATGTAATTGTCTGGCAAAAAGCACTACAATATTGTAAATTAGCCTCCAATTAAAATTTAAAAAAAAATAAAATAAAATCCAATGTCATCGAATTATAGTGCCAAATGGGAAGGACTGTTACTGGGAAGCTGAAAGCCGGGGCTCCTATAGCTGATCTCAATTCTCAGAAACAGAATAATTTTAACCAGGAAATACTGTTTGTGTTTCATCAGTACGTAAGTATAAACATGTTCAAGGCTGTACCTCCATGAAGTTCCCTGCCCACTCTTAATCCCGATAATTTCATGGTGCACAAACCTCCATTGGTTCAGACTGAGTTCCTTGTGAAGCAGCAAGATATTTCCCAGGAGCTGGGCTCAGCAGACCTCCACTATTTAGCTATCTCTATAATGCCATTTGAACCACAAAGAAGAAGGCTTGCTAAATGCCTAACAAAGGTAATGAATAAGACAAACACTTGATAATTAAGAGGAAGAGAGGAAAGGGAAAGGAATTAAGAATTCCTTCCTTCCTTTCTAAAAACAATGTTGTCTAGTTGCTTGAGGGCAAACTTGCATCTCCAATTCGTCAAACGGTTGGTGGCGGTGATCACATTTCTCCAGACTCACTCCTTCTGTGAGCCACTGAGCAATAAAGAGTAGCTAGGAAGGAGTGGCAAAGACACCACACATCTGTTGGGAAATTTTTTGGCCTCCTCTGTGTACTTTGGGTGAAGGTGACTAAAGAAACCAGGGGGAAAGAGGCCCAAATTTCAGGAGTGAAGATGGGAGCATCAGTCCCCAATCTGTTTACATATTGAACATTCTCAGACAGGTCGCTCAAACCCTCTGAGTTTTAGTTTATCTGTGTTAAAGGTGTGTGTCAGTCATGTCTGACTCTTTGCAACCCCATGGACTGTAGCCCACCAGGCTCGTCTGTCCATTGGATTTTCCAGACAAGGGTACTGCAGTGGGTGGCCATTTTCTCCTCCAGAAGACACTTTGTCACTATTTAGTTATAGAGAGATTCATTGGGAAGATGAAATAGGGGTAATGTTGTATGTAACATTTCCTAAAACCACACTTGGCGCCCAGTAAATCCATTATGGAGCCGAAATAATCCTTCTGGTAAATGTGTCATAAGTATGTCAGTCTGTTAACATCCGAAGTCTGTGCTCACCTCAGGGTTTCAGGACGTGCTCTTTCCTCCTCCTGGGTCATTCTTCTCCCAGATTTGTGTCAGGCTGCCATGTCCTATCATTTGGCAGCTTAAACGTTGCCTTCTCTTAAAAATCTTTCCCGACCACCTTATCTAAAGAAAACTACTCTGGCATAATTTTTTAAATTTTATTACCTTCATAGCACTGTTACCTAAATTAATTATTCATTTGCTTGTTTGTTCTTTCCTGCCTCTCTCAGAGTGCAAGTTCCTTAAAAGAGTGGGGACCTGTCTTATTTTGCCTCCTGCTAAAACCCAAGACCTAGGCCAGTGCTGTTCAGCAGCAGTGGAATGACACACATATGTGACCTGCAGTTTTCCAGTAGCCACATTAGAAACAGTAAGAGATATAGAAAATTAATTTTGATCATGCATTTAATCTAACCCTGTGCATCCCCAATATTATCCTATCCACATGCAATGAATATAAAGTTGTTAGATATTTTGCATTTTTTCTTTTCATACCACCTGTAATCTGATGTGTGTTTGACAATTAACAGCACTTCTAAACTGCTGTGTAGTCATACATGCCTCATGGAGACAGTATTGGACAGGTCAGTCCTAGAAGACAGTTCAGTTACTCAGTCATGTCCGACTCTTTGTGACCCTGTGGCTGGAGCATGCCAGGCTTCCTTGTCCATAACCAGCTCCTGGAGCTTGATCAAATTCACTTCCATCGAGTCAGTGATGCCATCCAACCATCTCATCCTCTGCCGTGCCCTTCTTTTCCCGCCTTCAGTCTTTACCAGCATCAAGGTCTTTTCAAATGAGTCAGTTCTTCGTATCAGGTGACCAAAGTTTTGGAATTTCAGCTTCAGCATCAGTCCTTCCAATAAATATTCAAGATTTATTTCCTTTAGGATTGACTAGTTTGATCTCCTCACAGCCCAAGGGACTCTCAAGAGTCTTTTCCAACACCACAGTTCAAAATCATCAATTCTTCAGTGCTTAGCTTTCTTTAAAGTACAACTCTCACATCCATACATGACTACTGGAAAAATCATAACTTTGACTAGACAGACCTTTGTTGGTAAAGTAATGTCTCTGCTTTTTAATATGCTGTCTAGGTTGGTCATAGGTTTTCTTCCAAGGAGCAAGTGTCGTTTAATTTCATGGCTGCAGTCACCATCTGCAGTGATTTTGGAGCCCCCCAAAATAAAGTCTGACACTGTTTCCACATCTATTTCCCATGAAGTCATGGGACCATATGTCATGATCTTAGTTTTCTGAATGCTGAGTTTTAAGCCAACTTTTTCACTCTCCTCTTTCACTTTCATCAAGAGGCTTTTTAGTTCTTCTTCTCTTTCTGCCATAAGGAGGTGTCATCTGTGTATCTGAGGTTATTGATATTTCTCCCAGCAATCTTGGTTCCAGCTTGTGCTTCATCCAGCCCAGCATTTCTCATGATATACTCTGCATATAAGTTAAATAAGCAAGGTGACAATATAC
The DNA here is from genome assembly GCA_006408695.1 of Aepyceros melampus. Classification (NCBI taxonomy): domain Eukaryota; kingdom Metazoa; phylum Chordata; class Mammalia; order Artiodactyla; family Bovidae; genus Aepyceros; species Aepyceros melampus. The sequence goes on along the minus strand of SJXQ01002410.1, from coordinate 15,528 downwards.
AGCCTTGACATACTCCTTTCCCAGTTTGGAACCAGTCTTTGGTTCCATGTCTAGTTCTAACTGTTGCTTCTTGACCTGCATACAGATTTCTCAGGAGGCAGGTCAGGTGGTCTGGTATTCCCATCTCTTTAAGAAATTTCCACAGTTTGTTGTGATCCACACAGTCAAAGGCTTTGGCCTAATCAAAAAAGCAGAAGTAGATGTCTTTCTGGAACTCTCTTGCTTTTTCGATTATCCAGTGGATGTTGGCACTTTGATTTCCAGTTGCTCTACCTTTTCTAAATCCATCTTGAACATCTGGAAGTACACAGTTTACTGGTGAAGTCTGGCTTGGAGAATTTTGAGCTTACTTTGATAGCTTGTGAGATGAGTAAAATTGTGCAGTTGTTTGAGCATTCTTTGGCATTGCATTTCTTGGATATTGGAATGAAAACTGACCTTTTCCAGTCCTGTGGCCACTGTTGAGTTTTCCAAATTTGCTGGCATATTGAGTGCAGCAGTTTACCAGCATCATCTTTTAGGATTTAAAATAGCTTAACTGGAATTCCATCACCTCCACTAACTTTGTTCATAGCGATGCTTCCTAAGGCCCACTTGACTTCGCATTCTGGGATATCTGGCTCTATCACAATCACACCATCGTGATTATCTGGGTCATTAAGATCTTTTTTTGTATAGTTTTTCTGTATATTCTTGCCACCTCTTCTTAATATCTTTTGCTTCTGTTAGGTTCATACCATTTCTGTCCTTTATTGTGCCCATCTTTGCACAAAAACTTCCCTTGGTATCTCTAATTTTCTTGAAGAGATCTGTAGTCTTTCCCATTCTATTGTTTTCCTCTATTTCTTTGCATTGATCATGAGAAAGGCTTTCTTATCTTTCATTGCTATTCTTTCAAACTCTGCATTCAAATGGATATATCTTTCCTTTTCTCCTTTGCCTTTAACTTCTCTTCTTTTCACAGCTAGTTGTATGGTCTCCTCAGACAAACATTTTGCCCTTTTGCATTTCTTTTGTTGGGGATGGTCTTGATCACTGCCTCCTGTACAGCATCACAAATCTCCATCCATCATTCTTCAGGCACTCTGTCTAACAGATCTAATCTTTTCCATCTTTGGCTGCAAAAAAAAATAAGCAATCTGATTTAGGTATTGACCATCTGGTGATGTCCACATGTAGAGTGTTCTCTTGTGTTGTTGGAAGAGAATTTTGCTATGACCAGTGCATTCTCTTGGCAAAAGTCTATTAGCCTTTGCCCTGCTTCATTTTGTTTTCCCAAGACCGTATTTGCCTGTTACTCCATGTATCTTTTGACTTCCTACTTTGCTTTCCAGTCCCATATAATGGAAAGGACATCTTTTTTGGTTTTTAAATCTGGAAGGTCTTGTAGGTCTTCATAGAACCATTCAACTTCCACTTCTTCAGCATTGCTGGTCAGGTCATAGACTTGGATTACTGTGATATTGAATAATTTGCCTTGGAAATGAACAGAGATCATTCTGTCATTTTTGAGATTGCATCCAAGTACTGCATTTTGGACTTTTTTGTTGACTATGATGGCTACTCATTTCTCCTAAGGGATTCTTGCCCACAGTGGTAGATATAATGGTCATTTGAGTTAAACTCACACATTCCAGTCCTTTTTAGTTTACTGATTTTTAAAATGTTGACATTCACTCTTGTCATCTCCTGTTTGACCACTTCTAATTTGCCTTGATTCGTGGACTTAACCTTGCAGGTTCCTATGCATTGTTGTTCTTACAGCATCAGATTTACTTCCATCACCAGTCACATCCACAACTGCGTGTTGTTTTTGCTTTGACTCTGTCTCTTCAGTCTTTCTGGAGTTATTTCTCCCCTCTTCTCCAGTAGCATATTGGGCACCTACCGACCCAGGAAGTTTATCTTTCAGTGTCCTATCTTTTTGCCTTTTCATACTATTCATGGGGTTCTCAAGGCAAGAATACTGAAGTGGTTTGCCATTCCCCTTCTCCAGTGGACCACATTTTGTCAGAACTCTCCACCATGACCCGTCCATTTTGGGTGGCCCTACAAGGCATGGCTCATAGTGGCTGTGGTCAGTTTGATTAGTTTTCTGTGATTGTGGTTTTCATTGTGTCTGCCCTCTAAAGGCTTGTGGAAGCTTCCTGACGGTATAGACTGACTTGAGGGGGAAACTGGGTTTTGTTCTGATGGGCGGGTCCATGCTCAGTAAATCTTTAATCAACTTTCTGTTGATGGGAGGGGCTGTGTCCTTTTTGACCTGAGGCCAAACTGTGGTGGAAGTAATGAAGACAATGGTGACCTCCTTCAAAAGGTCCTGTGAGATTAGTAGACTCTCAAGATGGTGGATTAGAGGGACCTGTGCTCATCTTCCTCTGGAAGAACTAGAAGACTAGCATGGCCAGGTAGTCAGCATTTGTTGAACAGTGTTTGTGGTTTTCCATCTTTGCCTGAATTGTGTCAGCACCTTTGTTTTTAAATCGAGAACTTCATTTTAAATTTTATTTATTTTTTATTGAGGTATAGTTTGTAGTGTAGTGGTAAAGAATCTGCCTGCCAGTGCAGGAATGACAGGAAATATGTGTTTGATCCTGAGATAGGAAGGTCCCCTGGAGGAGGAGGTACTGGAGGTAACCCACTCCAGTATTTTTGTCTGGAAAACTTTATGGACAGATAAGCCTGGTAGGCTACAGTCCTTAGAGTCACAAAGAGTTGGACACAACTGAGTATGCATGTAAGATAGTTGATTTACAATAGAACTTTTAACTTTATTAATTTTTTAAATTGAGGTATAATTGATTTACAGTGTTGTGTTAATCACTGCTGTACAGCAAAGTGATTCAATTATATATATGTATGCATTCTTCTTAAAATATTCTTTTCCATTATTTTTATCATGGAATATTGAATATAGTTCTCTGTGCTGTATAGGACCTTGTTGTTTGTCCATCCTATATATAAAAGCTTATATCTGCTAACCCCAACTTCCCAGTCCACCCTTCCCCTGAAGTCATCTCTCTTGGCAACCACCTATCTGTTCCCCAAGTCTGTAATTCTGTTTCTACTTCATAGATAGGGTCATTCGTGTCATATTTTAGATTCCATGATAAGTGATATCATATGGTATTTGTCTTTCTTACTTCACTTAGTATGATAATCTCTAGTGCATATATGGTGTTGCCATTGGCATTATTTTGTTCTTTTTTATGGTCGAGTAAATGAAGAGGAGCTAAAAAGCCTCTTGTTGAAGTGAAAGAGGAGAGTGAAAAAGTTGGCTTAAAGCTCAACATTCAGAAAACGAAGATCATGGCATCTGGTCCCATCACTTCATGGGAAATAGATGGAGAAACAGTAGAAACAGTGTCAGACTTTATTTTTTGGGCTCCAAAATCACTGCAGATGGTGACTGCAGCCATGAAATTAAAAGATGCTTACTCCTTGGAAGAAAAGTTATGACCAACCTAGATAGTATATTCAAAAGCAGAGACATTACTTTGCCCACTAAGGTCCGTCTAGTCAAGCCTATGGTTTTTCCTGTGGTCATGTATGGATGTGAGAGTTGGACTGTGAAGAAGGCTGAGCGCAGAAGAATTGATGCTTTTGAAGTGTGGTGTTGGAGAAGACTCTTGAGAGTCCCTTGGACTGCAAGGAGATCCAACCAGTCCATTCTGAAGGAGATCAACCCTGGGATTTCTTTGGAAGGAATGATGCTAAAGCTGAAGCTCCAGTACTTGGTCACCTCATGCGAAGAGTTGACTCATTGGAAAAGACCCTGATGCTGGGAGGGATTGGGGGCAGGAGGAGAAGGGGACGACCGAGGATGAGATGGCTGGATGGCATCACGGACTCAATGGACGTGAGTCTGAGTGAACTCCGGGAGTTGGTGATGGACAGGGAGGCCTGGCATGCTGCGAATCATGGGGTTGCAAAGAGTCGGACACGACTGAGCGACTGATCAGAACGGAATGGAATATGCTCAAACTACCACACGATTGCACTCATCTCATACGCTACTAAAGTAATGCTCAAAATTCTCCAAGCCAGGCTTCCTATACGTGAACCGTGAACTTCCAGATATTCAAGCTGGTTTTAGAAAAGGCAAGAGAAACCAGAGATCCAATTGCCAACATCTGCTGGCTCATGAAAAAGCAAGAGAGTTCCAGAAAAACATCTATTTCTGCTTTATTGACTATGCCAAAGCCTTTGAATATTTGAATCACAATACTGTGGAAAATTCTGAAAGAGATGGGAATACCAGACCACCTGACCTGCTCCTGAGAAATTTGTATGCAAGTCAGGAAGCAACAGTTAGAACTGGACATGGAACAACAGACTGGTTCCAAGTAGGAAAAGGAGTACGTCAAGGCTGTATATTGTCACCCTGCTTATTTAACTTCTATGCAGAGTACATCATGAGAAATGCTGGACTGGAAGAAACACAAGCTGGAATCAAGATTGCCAGCAGAAATACCAATAACCTCAGATATGCAGATGACACCACCCTTATGGCAGAAAGTGAAGAGGAACTAAAAAGCCTCTTGATGAAAGTGAAAGAGGAGAGTGAAAAAGTTGGCTTAAAGCTCAACATTCAGAAAACAAAGATCATGGCATCCGGTCTCATCACTTAATGAGAAATAGATGGGGAAACTGTAGAAACAGTGTCAGACTTTAATTTTGAGGGCTCCAAAATCACTGCAGATGGTGACTGCAGCCATGAAATTAAAAGGCGCTTACTCCTTGGAAGAAAAGTTATGACCAACCTAGATAGCATATTCAAAAGCAGAGACATTACTTTGCCTACTAAGGTCCGTCTAGTCAAGGCTATGGTTTTTCCTGTGGTCATGTATGGATGTGAGAGTTGGACTGTAAGGATGGCTGAGCGCAGAAGAATTGATGCTTTTGAAGTGTGGTGTTGGAGAAGACTCTTGAGAGTCCTTTGGACTGCAAGGAGATCCAACCAGTCCATTCTGAAGGAGATCAGCCCTGGGATTTCTTTGGAAGGAATGATGCTAAAGCTGAAACTGCAGTACTTTGGCCACCTCGTGCGAAGAGTTGACTCACTGGAGAAGACTTTGATGCTGGGAGGGATTGGGTGGCAGGAGGAGAAGGAGATGACAGAGGATGAGATGGCTGGATGGCATCACCGACTCGATGGATGTGAGTCTGAGTGAACTCTGGGAGTTGGTGATGGACAGAGAGGCATGGCGTGCTGCGATTCATGGGGTCGCAAAGAGTCGGACACGACTGAGCGACTGAATTGAACTGAATATTCCATTGTACATATGTACCACAGCTTCTTTATCCATTCATCTGTTGTTGGACATTTAGGGTGCTTCCATGTCTTGGCTATTGTGAATAGTGTTGCTCTTTACATAGGTGGTGCATGTATCTTTTTGAATTATAAAAACTAGAACTTTAGAGATCTTTTACTCACTCTCTCACTTTATAGGTGAGGAGATTTTGACCCTGAGAAGGGAAATGCTAGTTTCTACAAGTTGTTACCCCAGGTTACTAGAGGATGCAAGAGTCAGGCCTGGAACTCATGTTCTCTTATTATAAAGTAGATGTTCCTTCCAAATACACTAATCTAAAGGTTTCCATTCCCTGTGATATATACTGTATCACTTTACTTCTGAACATGCCAAACAATTACATAAAATACTCCTTGACATAAACAGGTGTAATTTCGAGAGTCTGGCATCGTACAAGTGATCGTATTTTAGGTAGCATTGATGAGAAGTCTCCGTTCATACTTTGTTTAATACAGTCATTTAATCTAGATTACTCCGAAAACATCTTAAGCACTTCAGTGTAGCAGAAAACATCAAACTGTTAATTTTCTTTCCAGGATTTTTACAACCCAAGATGTTAAAAATTCAAATGCTGCCCACACACCTGCAGAGCATGAGGCCACCTTATTCTCATTCCTTCCTCTCTTGAATCCCTGGGAGGAAGACAAGAAGCTGCTTGTGAGATGGCATAATATTGATGAACAGTGTCTACAAAAAATCTGCTCAAGACAATTAATTTTTACAGCACCAGTCCCTTACTTCCAAACATTCTATTAAAATTATTCATTGTTAATTGATACTGCTGGGAATTAGGAGCAAAGACCAGTTTGCCAAAAAACCAAAGGAGGATACAGTTCTGTTGCATATTCATATTGACTTTCTACTTAATAAGCTAGTGGGAAGGGGAAATCAGAGCTGTGATCTATCAAACCTGTTACAGATGAAAAATTATCACCCCCTTTCCTTTTACTGTTAAGCCACAGACATTAGTGATTGTTGTCTCAGATAATGGATTATGACCTCTGCCCACAGACGTGGTGCATGCTTCGTAAGAGTTTCACTTGTGAGCCTCCAGGAGTGACTAAAACAGGCCCTGTGCTGCAGTATGCTTGCTGGTTGTGTTCTCTTTGGGTATCCATTAGCATCCCCAAGATACCCAAGAACACAGCATCACTACCAGCTTCCCTGAGCAATGTCCAGGGAGCAAAGCTTAAGGGAGATGTCCACGGCCACTGTGTACATTTCCGAGGCACCAACCCAAATGTGGTACAGAAAGGATAATGTTTGATGTGGATCCTAGGAACATGAATTTCCTTGCTTTAGAGAAAACTCATCATTCTTTTAAAGACTTCATTTTAGTAGCTTCAGCAAAAAAGGGAAAAAAGATCTCGTAAAAGTGGGGATGTGGGGACTTCCCTGGTGACCCACTGGTTAAAACTTTGTGCTCCCAATGCAGGGGACCTGGGTTTGATCCCTGGTTGGGGAGCTAGATCCCAAATACTGCAACTAAGAGTTCTTATGGTACAACTAAAAGATTCCTCTGCTGCAACTAAAAATATAAAAATAAAAAAACCCCCCCCACATACCGTAATGAAGACCTGAAGCACCCAAATAAAAATGTTATTAAAAAACATAGATGAAATGGATACAAATCCTGAATGTTATTGCTAAACTGAAATTTTTTAAATTTTGAGTTGGGCATTTCAGTTCTGTTTCAGATTCCAAGCTTTGCTTTTACATTTGAAAATTGTTAATGGCTCATCATTCATAGGTTCTTTATTTGAAAGGAGCCCCCTGGTCTCAGTGAGACTGAAAATATGGCTGAGGTTAGGTGAGAGTGTAGCTGGTGGGCAAAGTTGACAGTTTGGAGTGTGTTTGCTCAGACGATGTTCGGGGTAGAATTAAGGCCTCAGGCCAAGGAGACTAGTAGGGTCCCCACCCCTTGGTGTGCTCTTGGGCATGAGGTGTACTCTCTCTCTTTTTATTTAAAATTTTAAAATTTATTTTTTAAAAATTGGAGTATAATTGCTTTACAATGCTGTGTTCAGTTCTGCTGTACAATAACGTGAATCAGCTATAAATATGCATATATCCCCTCCCTCCTGAACCTCCCTCCTCTCACCCCATCCCACCCCTCTAGGATGCCACAGAGCACCGAGCTGAGCTCCCTGTGCTATACAGCAGCTTCCCACTAGGTATTTCATGTATGGTAGTGTATATATGGGGTCATACAGAGTCGGACACGACTGAAGTGACTTAGCAGCAGCAGCAATGTATATATGTAAATACCACTCTGTCAATTTGTTCTGCCCTCTCCATCCCCCTTTGTGTCCTCAAATCCGTTCTTTCCATTTGCAAAAAGACATAGTCTCTTTAAACCCAGTTTCTTTATTTGTAAAATTCCCATCATCTTAGACTCTATCTTAAATGGTTGTGGGGAAGATAAATGAGAAAATACATATGAAACTTCTGGTACGTTCGAAATGTCTAGTAAACACTAGGGACTGTTACTGTAGCTCTGGTTAAGTAAAAGTGCCTTTATCTCAGAGTAAAGCAACTGATGCTGTGCACTGAAATAACTGTATATTTTTGATATACAGGCAATATAGGCCTTTTGCCATTTTTCATTTTCTTAATTGAATTTATTTAGTACTTATATATATATATGTCTCAGTCTTAAATGTGCACAGTAATTGAAAATAATAAATCTATATTTTAAAATCATATAAAATATGGCCTTCCAGTGACTCCTTGGCTTTCCCATCTGCAAATTTCTGAGAATTTTTTTCTAAAGAGACTGTATTGTGATTCCATGTCCTCTGAGAATGACAGCCTTAATATAATTGCAAAATAAGGGTCAAGGCAGAATGTCACAAATTTGTTGTTGTCTGCAGGCTTCATCTAAGATTCTACCTGCACAATACCATGACAACCAGTTAGAAGGAGAAAAATTTAGCTAATCAGGCAGTTGTTTTAGCTATACGAAACCAAACAACTGGCTTCAATCTTACTTTCTTCTGCTTCATTGCATTGATGGGATTCAACCCATAGTTCTGACATCATGTGTGTGACCTAAATCACATTCTTGTACATTCTTGAAAGGGCTTTAATTGAGTCTTTAAAGGAGTATTTGCTCCGTTCGAAAGACCTTCCTCTGCACATGTGTATGTGACTAGAATTGTAATCCAGTGATTATATGTGCTCAGAGAGGCTCTGCTTTAGTGTTGGAGCTTGGAAGTATTGAATGTTTTTCCTGTGGTTGAATGAGGGTGGGTAATTTTAAGACAGACTCTCCCAGAGTAGTTTCATGACAGCGAAAGCCTGTTTTGATGATGGATGTTTCTGTGTATTTATTTCTTCTTCTAAGTTCTACCTAGATCTACTCATGACTGTTGGCTGTAGATTGTGTTAGATAGGAGTGTGTTAGATTGTGTTAGATAGCTAATATAGACTCTACCGAGTCTAAGAGGAGAGACTTTTAGCAAGTCATTTTCCTGAACTTCTGTTTCATTAGTAGAGAAGGTTTTAGCTTAGAAGGAAATGATCAATGCAGTGGCTATTTGTATTTTTGTTCTTGTAGTGATGCCTCAGTGTGTAGAACTCACACAGAAATCTTATTTTCTATTCATGCCTTCTACTAATCAAGAACTTTTTTTTAAAAAACAAAACAAAACAAAAACAAAAAACTCTTGTTCAAAAGGAAATGGAAGCCACTGGCACTTTCAGTTAAAGAAAGTCGTCTTACGCTAGAGACTTGGATTCCAAGAATTCCACGTGGACTTTCTGATCTTGTGTGAAAGGACAAATTGGAAAAATGCCTAGAGTCAGGCTGAGGCAGCCTAGAGTCAGGCTGAGGCAGGACACTACAGTTTCCTCTCCCCATGTCTCCAAGATTTGGTGGCAATGACAAATAGCAACTCCAAAGCAGTTTTCCAAAGGCTTCTTCAAAACAAGCCAAGCAGTTCCTGTTTGATTTGGCTGTTGACTGCCATTCTTACATGCAAAGAAAGAAATGTTTGGCAAGAACAGACTTCAGAATGCTGTCAGAAGGGAGCTTCCAGGAGTCAGTGTGTCACTGGGCAGTCGTTCAATCCACCAGGAGAAACATCATTTCAGCTCAGCTTGAACGGTCCCATTTCTCTGCAAACAGCATTTCCCGTAACACCTATTCATATTCACACATGGATCTTGGGTGAATTCACACCCTCATGACTGTTTTAACTTTTTATTTGGAAATAGTTTCAGACTTACAAAAAAAGTTAACAGAGATATCATAGAGAGGTCCAATTACCCTTTTCCCACAATAGTGCTGTGTGTAAGCCTGCTAAGTCACTTCAGTCATGTCCGACCTTTTGTGACCTTGTGGACTGTACCTCACCAGTCTCCTCTGTCCATGAGATTCTCCTGGCACAATTCCTGGAGTGGGTTGCCATGCCCTACTCCAGGGGATCTTCCAGACCCAGGGATTGAACTCTTTTCTGTCTCCTGCGTTGGCAGGTGGATTCTTTACTGCTGGCTCCACCTGGGAAGCCCGACACCGTGTATAACCATGGACAATTGAATTCTTATTAAGTCAGTCCCTGTTAGGAGTTCAGTTCCTATTATGCATGCTCCTACTTGCAACATTGTTGATAATAATATTCTTTTCAGAATCCTACAGGTAGGTAGAATGAATTTTTTTTTCATGTTTATGAATGAGAAATTGAGACACAGGTCAAAGAGCAGTGAAGGCTGAGTCAGAACTGAACTTGCTGTATTTGATTCCTGACTTGAGGTCTCTTCATCAAAATTCATTAATTTTTATTAAGAGGTAAAAATGAATAAGTGTTCAAAGTGAAATAAATTATTTTATATGTATGCTCTGCGTGTATCATCATTTTGATTGTTGGTGGACTAATATGGGACCTTTTTCTTTATTTTAGCTGCATGTCGTGTGGGATCTTAGTTCCCCTACCAGGTATTGAACCTGTGTCCTATGCAGTGGAAGTGCAGAGTCTTAACCACTGGACATCCAGGGAAATACCTAGGGGAATATTAAAGTGCTGAGTGTGTCTACATCTCTCCCTTCCCTTTGAACTTGCTGTATTTGATTCCTGACTTGAGGTCTCTTCATCAAAATTCATTAATTTTTATTAAGAGGTAAAAATGAATAAGTGTTCAAAGTGAAATAAATTATTTTATATATATGCTCTGTGTGTATCATCATTTTGATTGTTGGTGGACTAATATGGGACCTTTTTCTTTCTTTTAGCTGCATGTCGTGTGGGATCTTAGTTCCCCTACCAGGTATTGAACCTGTGTCCTATGCAGTGGAAGCGCAGAGTCTTAACCACTGGACATCCAGGGAAATGCCTAGGGGACTATTAAAGTGCTGAGTGTGTCTACATCTCTCCCTTCCCTGACCCCGTCCATGTTTAATCCACCCCTCTTCCTCCAAATATCTCTAGAAACTATTTCCTGTTTCAGACACCACATTGCTACCTGGAGTTCATGTCTTTCCTTTGCTTTACCTGCATTTTTGCAAAAATTCCTTAATCGTGTCCCTGAGTCCACATTGTTGCTGGAGAAATCCTTCCAAACCACAGATCCAATCATGCCATTCTTCCATCTAAACTCTTCAGAGGGCCCTGTGCATTGTCCACTCAAATCACACAAGGCACTAAGCATCTCCCATCATTGCCTTTATTAATCCTCACAACTCTGCAGAGTAGGCATTGTGTTATTATCTTGAGAGGTTCATGGGTTGAAATCATGCAGTAGTTAAATGGCAGAGCCCAGATTTGAATTTAAGAGTCTGCAGCGCATCAGATTACCCAGTCTTTCTGTGGCTTTTAGGATAAAGTCTAGATTCCTGAGCCAGTCAGCTCAGATTCCGGCTTGACTTGAGGTAATCTTTACAAGAACTTAAAGAGGTCATGTTTACAGAGTTCGACTTCCTTGAATTCTGCTCAACAACACCAAACTTCTTTGTCCTTCTCGTCTTTTTATACCACTGTGCTTGTTCAAAGTAGGACAAAGAAGTTTGGTGTTTAGACAGAATAATGGCATGATTGGATCTTTGGTTTGGAAGGATTTCTCTAGCAAAGACTCTGTCTGAGATGACTTTCTCTGTCTTCTCTGTATGGTAAGACCTAGTTCACATTCACAGCATCATACCAGGGTGGTGGTGGTGGTCCACCTTGGTGTAGACAGAAGCCAATACATTTCTGTAGAGAGTTGAACACAAAAAGAAAACTGACTAAATGCCATCTGCTTGTTAATAGTACCATGTGCCAGTAATTGCAAATAATGACAGTGGACAACAGACTCCTCTTTGGGGGATAAGTCAGTCAGTTCAGTCACTTAGTCATGTCTGAATCTTTGCAACTCCATGTACTGCAGCATGCCGGCCCCCCTGTCCATCACCAACTCCCAGAGTTTACTCAAACTCATGTCCATTGGGTCGTGATGCCATCTAAGCGTCTCATCCTCTGTTCTCCCCTTCTCCTCTTGCCCCCAATCTCCCAGTATCAGGGTCTTTTCCAATGAGTAAGTTCTTCGCATCAGGTGGTCAAAGTATTGGAGTTTCAGCTTCAGGGTGGGAAGCATCAGTCCTTCCAATGAATACTGAGGACTGATTTAGTTTACAGTTCACGGACTGTTGAAGCCTGGCTTGGAGAATTTGGAGCATTATGTTACTAGCGTGTGAGATGAGTGCAATTGTGTGGTAGTTTGAGCATTCTTTGGCATTGCCTTTCTTTGGGATTGGAATGAAAACTGACCCTTTCCAGTCCTGTGGCCACTGCTGAGTTTTCCAAATTTGTTGGCATATTGAGTCCAGTGCTTTACAAGCATCATCTTTTAGGATTTGAAATAGCTCAACTGGAATTCTGTCACCTCCACTTTGTTCTCCTGGGTCCTGGTATGCACAAGGTTCTGTTTGCACCCTCCAAGAGTCTGTTTCCCCATCCTGTGTAAGTTCTGGCAGCTCTGTGGTCGGGTTAATTGTGACTTCCTCCAAGAGAGCTTATGCCATGCCCAGAGCTCCTGCCGAAGTCCACTGCTGACCCATGCCTCCTCAGGCGACACTCAAACACAGTTCTGTCTCAGTCTCTGTGGGGTCTCTGGGTCCTCGTGCACACAAGGTATGTTTGAGCCCTCTGAGCATCTCTGGCAGGTACGGGGTTTGGTTCTAAATGTGATTTTGCCCCTCCTACCATCTTGCTGGGGCTTCTCTGACCCTTGGACGTGGGATATTTCCTCACAGTCACTCCAGCACCACACAGCTACCACTAGAGTGCCCCTGCAAATTCATTACCTCTGTGTTTTTCCATCTTTATTGAGATATAACTGGTACCTCAATAAACCTTGTGCATCTCACTGTAACGTTGTTTCAGTTCAGGGTTGTTGATTTGATCACTTGTTGATTTGATCAACTTGATTTGATCACTTACATATTACATATCATATGGTTAAACCACCATCACATCACATGATTACCATTTCTTTTTTTGTGGTGAGAACATCTGTTAACAACTTTCACGATGTTATCTATAATCACAATGATATGCCTTATATCCCCAGAATCAATCTCGTAACAGGAAGTTTATACTCTGTGATCAACCTCTCCTCGTTCCTCTTGTGCATCTCACTGTAACGTTGTTTCAGTTCAGGGTTGTTGATTTGATCACTTGTTGATTTGATCAACTTGATTTGATCACTTACATATTACATATCATATGGTTAAACCACCATCACATCACATGATTACCATTTCTTTTTTTGTGGTGAGAACATCTGTTAACAACTTTCACGATGTTATCTATAATCACAATGATATGCCTTATATCCCCAGAATCAATCTCGTAACAGGAAGTTTATACTCTGTGATCAACCTCTCCTCGTTCCCTTCACCCCACTGTCAGTGGTAACCATTTTATTCTCTTGTTTATATAAGTTAGATTTTTTTAGACTTCATATTTAAATGATATCATACAGTATTTCTCTGTCTGACTTGTTGCACTTAACATAATGCCTTCAAGATCCAGTTATATTGTTGAAAATACCAGGATTTTGTTTTCTCATCGTTGAATAACATCCTGTGTGTGTGTGTGTGTGTGCGCACGTGCACATGTGTGTGCGTGCATGCACAAGTAACCCTTGAACAGCATGAGTTTGAACTGTGCAGATCCATTATACAAAATTGTTTTCAATAAGTATAGTACCTTTATTTTCATTTTACAGATTTTTAAATAAGTACAGAGCAATGTTTGTATTCATTTAGAGATCATGGTATATGGAATTGAAAGAACTAAAGTTTGAGTCCTGATTCTGTACAAACTGTTTCCTATTTTGACAGTAAACAGAATCATCTCTCAGTTTCTTAGCTTCATGGTTGAATAACATCCTGTGTGTGTATGTGTGTGTGTGTGTGCACGCACGCACATGTGTGTGTGTGCATGCACAAGTAACCCTTGAACATCATGAGTTTGAATTGTGCAGATCCATTATACAAAATTGTTTTCAATAAATATAGTACCTTTATTTTCATTTTACAGATTTTTAAATAAGTACAGAGAAATGTTTGTATTCATTTAGAGATCATGGTATATGGAATCGAAAGAACTAAAGTTTGAGTCCTGGTTCTGTACAAACTGTTTCCTATTTTGACAGTAAACAGAATCATCTCTCAGTTTCTTAGCTTTTGAGGCAGAGATAGCAGTAAGCGAATTTTTTACTGTGAGTGGTCAGTGACCCTAACACCCATGTTTTTCAAGGATCAACCTTGTGTGTGTGTGTATCTCACTTATCAGTAAACTCTTGTTGACACTAAGGTTGCTTTCATGCCTTGACTATTGTGAATAATACATTAGTAAACATGGAGGGCAGCCATCTCTTTGATATCCTGCATTCATTCGCTTTGGCTATAAAGCCAGAAGCGGGGAATGCTGCATCATATGGTAGTTCTGTTTTAACTTTTTAAAGAACATTCCTGCTCTTTTCCACTGTGAGTGTACAACTTATATTCCCACAAACAGCATATAAGAATCCCCTTTTCTCCACATATCGTCAACACTTGTTATTTGTTGTCTTTTGGATATTAGTCTTTCTAACAAGTATGAGGTGATTCCTCGCTGTGGTTTTTTGATTTGCATTTCCCTGAGGATTAGTGATGTTGAACATCCTTTCCTGTTGTTGTTTAGTTGCTCAGTCGTGTCTGGCTCTTTTGTGGCCTCATGGACTGTAGCCCCCCAGGCTCCTCTCTTCATGGGACTTCCCTGTCAAGAATACTGGAGTGGGTTGCCATTCCTTCCCTGGGGAACTTCCTGACTGGGGATTGAACCTGTGTCTCCTGCATTGGCAGGTGGATTCTTTACCACTGAGCCACCAGGGAAGCCCATCCTTTCATGTACCTCTTGGCTGTTTCTATGCCTTCTTTGGAAAAATGTTTATTTAGTTCCTCTGCCCATTAAAAACTTTTTTTGGTTATTGATTTGGTAGTTTCTTGATAAATTTTGAATATTAACTCCTTATAATACATATCGTTTGAAGATATTTTATTCCATTCTATAGGCTTCTTTTTCATTTTGTTGATTGTTTCTTATGATGTTTAGAATCCTTTAAATTTCATGTTGTTGTTGTTCTTCACTCACTCAGTCATGTCTGACTCTTTGCAACCCCAGGGACTGCAGCACGCCAAGCTTCCTTGTCACTCACCATCTCCTCATGTCTATTGAGGCAGTGATCCCATCCAGCCATCTCATCCTCTGTCGTCCCCTTCTCCTCCTGCCTTCAATCTTTCCCAACATCAGGATTTTTTCTAATGAGTTGGCTCTTCGCATCAGGTGGCCAAAGTATTACAGCTTCAGCTTCAGCATCAGTCCTTCCAGTGAATAGTCAGGATGGATTTCCTTTCTGTTCCATTCCGTTCAGTCGCTCAGTCGTGTCCGTCTCTTTGCGACCCCATGAATCGCAGCATGCCAGGCCTCCCTGTCCATCACCAACTCCCGGAGTTCACTCAGACTCACGTCCATTGAGTCTGTGATGCCATCCAGCCATCTCATCCTCGGTCATCCCCTTCTCCTCCTGCCCCCAATCCCTCCCAGCATCAGGGTCTTTTCCAATGAGTCAACTCTTCGCACGAGGTGGCCAAAGTACTGGAGCTTCAGCTTTAGCATCATTCCTTCCAAAGAAATCCCAGGGTTGATCTCCTTCAGAATGGACTGGTTGGATCTCCTTGCAGTCCAAGGGACTC
>SJXQ01002409.1:435726-458582 GCA_006408695.1 Aepyceros melampus | reverse complement strand
TCTCCTCCTGCCCCCAATCCCTCCCAGCATCAGAGTCTTTTCCAACGAGTCAACTCTTCACATGAGGTGGCCAAAGTACTGGAGTTTCAGTTTTAGCATCATTCCTTCCAAAAAAATCCCAGGGTTGATCTCCTTCCGAATGGACTGGTTGGGTCTCCTTGCAGTCCAAGGGACTTTCAAGAGTCTTCTCCGACACAATTTAAAAGCATCAATTCTTCAGTGCTCAGCCTTCTTCACAGTCCGACTCTTCACATCCATACATGAACACAGGAAAAACCATAGCCTTGACTTACATAGTCAATGATTAATATTCATTCCTTTTTGTGTCAGTATTATTGTATTTATACTTTGTTGAGCACTAAATTGTCTACCTTATTCTATAGTCATTATCTTTATTATTTTTAAAAAATGTATATTTGAACCCTATAAGGCTAGAAATGTGTCTTATTGATATTAGTAACTTTTTAAATTTAATGTTTTCTTTTAAAGTTTAGCCACCTGATAATAAATTTGAACAGTTCATAATGGCATTTTAATGGTGGAGGGAGAGTTCACAAATAACTGAGGCTTCCAGGCTAGAAAACTAGTGACCTTTGATAATTTTAAGATATTGACCTCTTTTCACTATAAATCTCACTTACTGTCAAAAGAGTTGCAAAATGTGGGAAACAATGTAATAATTAGTGAAAAAAAAAAAACTTTAATGAATACTTAGGATCAGAATGGGCTTCCCTGGTGGCTCAGAGGTTAAAGCATCTGCCTCCAATGTGGGAGACCCAGGTTTGATCCCTGGGTTGGGAAGATCCCCTGGAGAAGGAAACGGCAACCCACTCCAGTATTCTTGCCTGGAGAATCCCATGGACGGAGAAGCCTAATACGTTACAGTCCACGGGGTCGCAAAGAGTCGGACACGACTGAGCGACTTCACCTTCACCTTCACCTTCATCTTCACCTAGGATCAGAATGCATGCATGCATGTGAATTTGCTTCAGTCGTGTCCAACTGTTTATATTAACGATAGTATATATACTGATGTAATTTTCATACAACCCTAGAAAGTATTATCATTATCACTTTATGAAAGAAGAGACATTTGAATTTGTCATACTGTAAATAGTGGATTTCACAGTTAGTTGTTAGACTTTTGACCCTATAGAAACATTTATTTCTTTAGCGCCACAGTTTATGCTCTAATTTAGGTACTATTTTCTTGTGTATTTTCAAGATGATTATATTACAAATTTCCACTAACGATAAATTCACCTTCTTAAATAAGTTTTAATGCTTTGATGAGTGAACTGTTCCTGGTACTAGTTTCAGCTGTACTACCCATGTATTGACATTTGGTCAATTAATAAAGTTGAAGCTCATACGAGTGTGTATTTCTTCTCTTTCTCAGTAATATAAGTTCCCTTCTAATCTAAACCTGACCTGAATGTGGAAGGAAAGGAAACACCTAATGAAAGAACTAATGAAGACTTAAGTTGTTTGATTTATCTTGAATTTGAAGAAAATTGGAATATATTAGTAGGGAGGTTCTTGATGTGAAGTGCATCTAACGGATTTTCACACACGAGTTATATGAACAGTGGCCTAACTACCACTCAAATCTATTCCCAACAGTTACCTGCCAGTCTGAGTGCTTCAGTAACATTATAAAAATCTGTCAAGCATTCAAAACCAATCAGGCGCCGGATGTCAAGTGTTGTCATGCCAGCTGTCCTTTCAGTCCTCCTGGGATCCTACTGCCCATTTTCAGTTAAAAATACATCTTACTGTATTGAGGCTTTTGTCAAGATAAACTTAACTATTTTCATGTTCTTCTCAAATTCAGCAAAAGTAAAATGTGATTGTCTTTGGATGACCAAAAATTTTCATAGGTCACAGAAGTGTTCCTGGTTACTATTTCTAAAAATGTCTATTATCAAGACAAAAACGTCAGTGTCTGAGGTTGATTTTCCAAGAATTTTAAATTTATCATTGAATGACCTTTCTATCTCATCAGAAAAAGCTACCTATCTATATTATTTAAGGGATAAACATGTGGAAGCTAGTCATCAGAGTGAGTGAGCTGATGAGAATAGTTTAGAATATTTACCTTAAATGATTGGTATATGCATTTTATTGAAAAATTTGATGAATTTTAATGCCTTCAGCAAAATTTTTAAATCACACTTATCAGTCACAGTACTAAATCAAGCACTTGCTTTTTGCTCAGAAGTTTCAAGAACTTTGAGATCTAGAAAATGGTACTATTTTGAAAATATTAGAACACAGTGAATAAATTTTGCACTGGTAAGTCCTAAAATGTTTTTGAGAGTTGTAATTAATACTTTATATGGAAAGGTATAAAAGAACTATAAGTTTCATGTTCTGGTTTCAATGGTGTATATTTATATAATTTAAATTAATAGAGAGGAATTGATAATAAAATAAGTAATATAGAGTTTAGAAGAAAGTATTGTATTTATTAAGACTGTTCAAAATATATTGAATAATATTATAAATATATCTTAATTAAAACCCATACCATCTAAACAAATATCTGCCTTTGAATTTTTATATTTATTTCCATTTTATCATTTTAGTATCCAGCATATATTAATGTCATTCACAGAACTAGCTATATGACTGAGATAAGTAACTTTATTTTTCACTGCTTTTATCAAAAAAGAGAAGCATATTTAGTGGAAGTTGAGAAAAAATTTAGTATTACACATTCTGTAGTTACAAAATGAAGATTTATAGATATGAATGTAAGCCAACATCAGATTAATCAATGAAGATATTAACAATGTTACTTATGAAGTATTATTACCTGTTCACCATGTACCTGCTCTGCCCATAGCTCATTTTAGTATCCAGCATATATTAATGTCATTCACAGAACTAGCTATATGACTGAGATAAGTAACTTTATTTTTCACTGCTTTTATCAAAAAAGAGAAGCATATTTAGTGGAAGTTGAGAAAAAATTTAGTATTACACATTCTGTAGTTACAAAATGAAGATTTATAGATATGAATGTAAGCCAACATCAGATTAATCAATGAAGATATTAACAATGTTACTTATGAAGTATTATTACCTGTTCACCATGTACCTGCTCTGCCCATAGCAGAATCAGAGATATAGGGATTATCAAGATATAAGTTATTATTGATACTTTCTGCATTTGTATCTATACTCTATATGGTACTCTCTTAGACTTTCACAAATGGCTAAGGCAGAATTAAGGAAATTGAAAGAGAACAAATAACATGTATATTCTTCAAATAGAATGATAATTTGTATCGGGAAATGTCATAGGAAGTCTTCAAGATGAGTGTAGATTGTTCAAAAGAAATTACAATGTTAGAATCTATAGAAATTGTTATTTCAGTTTCAGTCTAAACAACGTACATTTTTTAGTTGACGTATCTGAGGCACATAGGTAAAATAATTTGTCTGACATTACAAAACTAGCTTGCTGGGGGGGAGCCGGTGAGATAAATGTTACAGACCCTCAAAATTTGGTGACAAAAACCATCATGGTTTAGTTTCATGCCACAGTTTCTCAACTTACGGTTTTTGGGTCACAGGCAATCCTGTTTCATATAATATTTCTAGAATCCAAGTTGATGAATGAATCATCTGTAACATCAGGCTTCTGAAGTCACTCTGATCATTGAAATTTCAGTCTACCATGGGAAAATGAAAAGGACAGAGAGAATATAGCCACTTTCTTAAAGATCCTGCCATGAAAGAGAAACACATTACTACCACTCACATTTCATTAGGAAGATACCAGAACTGGGAAATGCAACTTTGCTATGTCAGAGAAAAGAGATTTTTGTGAAGAGTTGCAGAGTCTATCCTGATCAGTTCAGTCACTCAGTTGTGTGCAACTCTTTGCAACCCCATGGACTGCAGCACTCCAGGCTTCTCTGTCCATCACCAACTCTCAGAGCTTGCTCACTCATGTCCATTGAGTCAGTGATGTCTTCCAATCAATTATCCTCTGTCATCCCCTTCTTCTGCCTTCCATCTTTCCCAGAATCAAGTTTTTTTCCAATGAGTCAGTTCTTTACATCAAGTGGCCAAAGTATTGAAGTTTCAGCTTCAGCATCAGTCCTTCCAATGAATATTCAGGACTGATTTCCTTTAGGATGGACTGGTTGGATCTCCTTGCAGTCCAGGGGACTCTCAAGCGTCTTTTCCACCACCACAATTCAAAAGCATCAGTACTTTGGACTCAGCTTTGTTTGTACACTAATTATTTTAATGATTAAAATAAAAATAAATTACTGAATGAAATTTAACTTTTTGGTTAAATACCTTCATATGTAAATATAACATTTCATATGTGTTATATCAGACATTCATTTATATATCTATCCAGCTCATCTGTGTATCTATCCATCTAATCTGTGTGTCTAGAATCATTACATGGCACTTTTCCACATATTTTCCTTTTAGTTCCTATATATTTGTAAAGGAAATATTAATTGAAGTCCTAAGAATGCTATATTCTTGAAGCTGTTTGAAATCACGGCTGGGAATTATGATTGTGCCAAGAAAAAGAAAAACAAACAAACAAACAAAAAAAACTACACAAACGGTTCACCACCAGGCATAGAGCTTGTAATCCCATTGATTTACTAAACAAATGCTTTCATAAAACTCCAAATCTATTAACAATAAAATATATGATTATTCCACATACAAATTCTTTGTAAAAATAGGACCATTATTTAATTGTAATTGAAATGGAAGCAGGAAGCCTTCAGATTGATTAAATTGAATGGGAAAAACTGTGAAATTTGAAAAATCACACAATTTTTAATAAGCATAATTTTCTTCTATTTTAGCTTATATTAAAGATATTTACTAATATAAAACTTCTGTCATTCCAAGCAAACACAGATATTCAGAGTATATTTTCATAGCTAGTAGTTGTTTAAAATATTTAAAATTTTTTGTAAGATTCAGTTTGATTAAACATATATTAAAATCAGTTCATAAAACTGGACAAATAAACTATAGTCAAGTAGAGATATCACAAATATTTTTATTGTCATTTAGAACTGATAAGTAGTAATGGTTCCAAGAGTACCTGTCTGTGAATGCAAAATAAGAGCTCAAAGATATTTGATAACATAACATTGGATACTGTGTTTTAATATATTTGGCACTAATTTGAGGCACTATGAAGAAAGGAATGAGTTTTGGTAGCGAAATCATCAAAGCAATTTTTCTTGTTACTCTAGCACTAAAGCCAGAGGATAGAAAGAAAGAGCAGTTCTGTACCACTAGTTAATTTTTGGCAGTTTGATCTTTTGAGTGCCAAGGTAAAAAGTACATTTCAAGTAACTATAATTTTGTCTAAATGGAGAGATTCTAAGGCAGTCAGATGCTTTGGGAATAGGAAATTGGGAAGTAATATGCAATTATGTTTCTTCTGAGTCTCAAATATTTTAATATTACATTTGGGTCTTTTGATTGGTATGACTGACTTTTCAAAGTCCTTTACAGTTACACCTTACAAGGCCAAATTGATATTTTAATTAGTTTAATTGAAGTTTCAGAATTTTATAATTTTAGACTATCTGATTAAATGTGTGTTTCTTTAAATGTGTGTTTTTAATGACAAATGATATTATAAAATATTTGAGGTTATTATCTGAAATCTTATTGCCATATCTGCCATCATAAAACTACAGTTTTCATATATAAACATTTTCATTTTAGTTTTATTTCATTAATCAAAACATTTTAATTCTTTAATTTGTTATTTTGTATGTAATCATGGATTTAGAAAATCTATAATTATCTTGTTAAATATTCTAATACTGATTCAACTATACTGTTGATGTTTCTATTTTTTAATTGCTTATGGAAGGACCATAGTATTAATTACTTACTGTTACTCAGTTTATTTGCCTATAGTTTGAAATCATTCATGGTAGGTGAACTACTCAAAAGGTTACATTATAGACTACAACAGATTCATTCTAACAACATGTAATTGGAATGGAAATGTAAGCTGCACCAATAACAAAAGTAGCAAAATGTTAAATTCTTGTTACTTAGGTTAATGGGTATATTGCAGCCTTCTTGCAGTTAGTAATACAGGACAGCACTTCAGCACTTCAACTGGTGAAATTTTAAACAGCAAAATCATCAAAAAGCATAAAAAAAGAAAAATTTATAGTACTAAATAGATTATGTAATGGACACTGTTGTGTTCACAGTATGTGAGATGAAGCAAGCGGAACATTGTTTTTGCTTGCCTTCATCTGGGATGAGACCTTTAATAACTGTCAGATTCCAACTGCAATAATATTATAAAAGGTTAAATGTATGCTATATCTAAAAGCTGAATTAGCACTTAATTCTGGAAGGAATTAAAGGTATAGAATATGGTTAGACATAGAGATTATTGATGATATCCAATTTCTAGCCAATGACATTGAATAGAAATGTAGTTNTGATTCTTTACCACTGAGCCACTGGGGAAGCCCTTATCTACTATGTTCAGTTCAGTTGAGTTCAGTTCAGTCACGCAGTCGTGTCCGGCTCTTTACGACCCCATGAATCGCAGCAGCCAGGTCTCCCTGTCCATCACCAACTCCCTGAGTTCACTCAGACTCACGTCCATTGAGTCCATGATGCCATCCAGCCATCTCATCCTCGGTCGTCCCCTTCTCCTCCTGCCCCCAATATATCAGCACTATCAATAATATTTGTGGTCTACCAGAGTAACAGAAGAGAGGAAATTGGTAATATGTAATTTGGATAAAAATAAGAGCCAGTATTAATTAACTGTTGCTGTGACAATGCTGTGTAATAGAATACTGTAAAATTCAGTGAGTTGAAAATTCCTTTCTATTTCAAGGATAGAATGTATATACACTTTTTCTCATTCATTAGTAGGCAGGTCAGCTGGAACAGCTTCCTTCTAAGCTGAACGTCCAAATTATGTGTTAAATTCTCATCTCCATCTAACATTCTTATCTCTAAATTCCCCTCAGATGAGAATCAGACTCTAATTCTATTCTTCTCATGGAAGGATCACAAATAGACAAGGAGCTTGTTAGTTGACATACATGTGTTTAATCAGTCTGCTTGTACCAACTGGTTAACTTGTCATTAGCTAAAAATCAGTGTGTCATGGTAATATGCCCCATTTCAACAGAGAGGTGTAGGGGAGAGTATGTTTGCTGAATAACTATAATACAATTTCCCAAAGATATAAATGAGGTTAAGTCAAAGTTTTTAAAGAAAAGACCATATTTTACTTTCATTATCATATTTTATTATACTTTGAAATAGAAAAACAAGGAAGATAGTAGTGACACCCGCTTGTGTTTAATCAGTCTGCTTGTACCAACTGGTTAACTTGTCATTAGCTAAAAATCAGTGTGTCATGGTAATATGCCCCATTTCAACAGAGAGGTGTAGGGGAGAGTATGTTTGCTGAATAACTATAATACAATTTCCCAAAGATATAAATGAGGTTAAGTCAAAGTTTTTAAAGAAAAGACCATATTTTACTTTCATTATCATATTTTATTATACTTTGAAATAGAAAAACGAGGAAGATAGTAGTGACACCCGCATATACATACACATATATGTTAATTTTAAAAGAATATAGATTTGTATACTTCTCGTAAGTATAGCATGTGATTTTTGAAGTCTTAATTCCTAAAAATGTTAAAAATCATAGTATATTATGAAAGCAAAACTTAGTACATTATGAAAGCAAAACTTAACGAACTTGAATAATTGTGCAAATGTTCACACATCTCCAAGGTGTTAAGAAAAATTTTAGACAGGAAAAAAGAAATATGGACACATATGCACACCAATACAATGATCATATTCAATAAAACTTCAGAGATTAGTAGCCAAAATGATTCATGGGATAGACATCTGAAATATGATGGTATTAACTTCCAGTATTTTTCTAAATATCACCGAGGTACACTATGTTACTCAAATTTTGGGTATAAGGAAATTTAAGGTAAAAATATTAAAATTTTGTCACAATGGCTTATAAGTTCTCTAGGTGAGAGCCAGTATTAATTAATTTTATTAGTAGAAAGATTAAAATATACAGAGCTGACTCTGATTTGTCATCTGTATCAGCTTCATAGTAGTCATTGGTGAAAGGAAGAAACTATTCTTCTTGTCTCCTAGCAGTGACTATTCATTATTCAGTGTTCATTTCAAGTATACCTGCCTAGAGATGTCTACGTTTTCCACAAGCAGAATTGTTTATCTTTTAGTTTCAAAGATCATAAAATACTTTTCATACTCATGAAAATGTATTCAATTTCCTGTACATGTATAATGTTAAATAGCAAGCCTTGACAAAACAAGGCTGTTTTATTTCACTGTGTAATATAATCTCACATAGATGAGATCCTTACAAAATGCTAACTGAGAGAAACTAAAGTACTGAATATGAACAAGAATGTGTACAAACAGTAAGTTCATAAGAGGAAAAGGATATGGTGGTGGAGGGGGGTGGATTTTTAAATAAGTAGATCGGGAACTCTATGGCATTTTTCTATTTTAACAGTTATTATAATGTAACATCATAGGTCTTTTATTGTGTCCATCTTTGCATGAAAAATTCCCTCGGTATCTCTAATTTACTGGAAGAGATCTCTAGTCTTTGACATTCATTGTTTTCCTCTATTTCTTTACATTGATCAATGAGGAAGGTTGTTTTTTTTTTTTTAAATCTCTGCTTGTTAGTCTTTGAAATTCTGCATCCAAATGGGATTAATTTTGCTTTGCTCTTTTGCCTTTCAATTCTCTTCTTTTCATAGCTGTGTCTAAGGCCAACTCAGACAACCATTTTGCCTTTTTGAATTTCTTTTTCTTGGTGATTTCATGTAAAGATGGGCACAATAAAGGCCAGAAATGAATTGGACCTAACAGAAGAATAAGATATTAAGAAGAGGTGGCAAGAATACACAGAAGAACTATACAAAAAAGATCTTCATGACCCAGATAATCATGAGGTGTAGTTATTCATCTAGAGCCAGACATCCTGGAATGCAAACTCAAGTGGGCCTTAGGGAGCATCACTACAAACAAAACTAGTGGAGGTGGTAGAATTCCAGTAGAGCTATTACAAATCCTAAAAGATGATGCTGTGAAAGTGCTACACTCAATATGCTAGCAAATATGGAAAACTTAGCATGGCCACAGGACTGGAAAAGGTCACTTTTTATTCCAATCCCAAAGAAAAGTGGAGTCACTCAATTGTGTCCAACTTTGCAACCCCATGGACTGTAGCTTACCAGGCTCCTCTGTCCATAGGATTTTCCAGGCAATAGTACTAGAATGGGTTGCCATTTCCTTCTCCAGGGGACCTTCCCAACCCAGGGATCGAACTCGGGTCTCCAGCATTGTAGACAGACATTACAAACAAAACTAGTGGAGGTGGTAGAATTCCAGTAGAGCTATTACAAATCCTAAAAGATGATGCTCTGAAAGTGCTACACTCAATATGCTAGCAAATATGGAAAACTTAGCATGGCCACAGGACTGGAAAAGGTCACTTTTTATTCCAATCCCAAAGAAAAGTGGAGTCACTCAGTTGTGTCCAACTTTGCAACCCCATGGACTGTAGCATACCAGGCTCCTCTGTCCATAGGATTTTCCAGGCAATAATACTAGAATGGGTTGCCATTTCCTTCTCCAGGGGACCTTCCCAACCCAGGGATCGAACTTGGGTCTCCAGCATTGTAGACAGACGCTTTACTGTGTGAGCCACCAGGGAAGTCCAATCCCAAAGAAAGGCAATGCCAAAGAATGCTCAAACTACTGCACAAATGCACTCATCTCACACACTAGCAAAGTAATGCTCAAATTTCTCCAAGCTAGGCTTCAACAGTATGTGAACTATGAAGTGCCACATGTTCAAGCTGGTTGTAGAAAAGGTAGAGGAAACAGAGATCAAATTGCAGACATCCACTGGATCATCGAAAAAGTAAAGAGAGTTCCAGAAAAACATCTACTACTGCTTCATTGACTATGTCAAAGCCTTTGACTATGTAAATCACAACAAACTGGAAAATTCTTCAAGAGATGGCCATACCAGACCACCTGACCTGCCTCCTGATATATCTGTATGCAGGTCAAGAATAAATAGTTAGAACTGGACATGAAACAACAGACTGGTTCCAGTTCAGGAAAGGAATACATCAATGCTGTATATTGTCACCCTGTTATTTAACTTAATGCAGAGTAAGTCATGAGAAATGCTGGACTGCTTGAAGCATAAGCTGGAATCAAGATTGCTGAGAGAAATATCAATAACCTCAGATAGGCAGATGATACCACCCTTATGACAGAAAGTGAAGAACTAAAGAGCTTCTTGATGAAAGGGAAAGAGGAGAGTGAAAACACTGGATTAAAACTCAACATTCAGAAAACTAAAATCATGCCATCTGGTCCCATCACTTCATGGCAGATAGATGGAGAAACAGTGGAAACTGTGACATAATTTTTTGGGGGCTCCAGAATCACTACAGATGATACTGCAGCCATGAAATTAAAAGCCGCTTGCTCCTTGGAAGAAAAACTGTGACCAACCTAGACAGCTTATTAAAAAATGGAGACATTATTTTGCTAACAAATGTCCATCTAGTCAAAGCTATGGTTTTTCCAGTAGTCATGTATGGATATGAGAATTGGACTATAAATGAGGCTAAGCACTGAAGAATCGATGCTTTTGAATTGTGGTGTTGGAGAAGACTCTAGAGAGTCCCTTGAACTGCAAGAAAATCCAACCAGTCCATCCTAAAGGAGATCAGTCCTGGGTGTTCATTGGAAGGACTGATTTTGAAGCTGAAACTGCAATATTTTAGCCATCTGATGCGNCATCTATTTCCCATGAAGTGATGGGACCAGATGCCATGATCTTTGTTTTCTGAATGTTGAGCTTTAAGCCAAGTTTTTCACTCTCCTCTCTCACTTTCAACAAGAGGCTTTTTAGCTCCTCTTCACTTCCTGCCATAAGGGTGGTGTCATCTGCGTATCTGAGGTTATTGATATTTCTCCCAGCAATCTTTATTCCAGCTTGTGTTTCTTCCAGTCCAGCGTTTCTCATGATGTACTCTGCATAGAAGTTAAATAAGCAGGGTGACAATATACAGCCTTGACGTACTCCTTT
Source organism: Aepyceros melampus (assembly GCA_006408695.1). Taxonomy (NCBI): domain Eukaryota; kingdom Metazoa; phylum Chordata; class Mammalia; order Artiodactyla; family Bovidae; genus Aepyceros; species Aepyceros melampus. The sequence continues at coordinate 447,406 of SJXQ01002409.1, read as the reverse complement.
TCCTATTTGGAACCAGTCTATTCCAAGTTAGTTAGAGAACTAACTCTAGGGAGTAGCAAATAGTGAGAACCCATACGAAGGTAACCACTTGAATATAAGACCCGGCATCATCCAACTACCAGTAGAACCATGTGCAGGATGCCCCATCTAAAAAACAAACAAAACAGAAATACAAACTCAATTATCAGCAAAAAGGATTACCACCTTACTCAGCCTTGCCCATCAGAGCAAGAACAAAGAAATAAAAACTCAACACAAATCTCACCCTATATGATGCTTATGCAAACTACTAGACCAACCATAGGGGAGAAGAAAGCAAAAGGAAGACAGAATTAAACTTTGAGCTTGGGAAAAGAAGATCTCAAACACAAAAGTTAAAAAATATAATGAAAAAGCAGAGAAATACTATGAAGGAACAAATGAGAAACACAGAAGTCCAAATAAATGAAGAGGAAATAGGCAAACTACCTGGAAAAGAATTCAGAATAATGATAGTAAAGATGATCAAAAACCTTGAAAACAAAATGGAAAAAAAAAATGCAAAAATCAACTAACAAAGACCTAGAAGAATTAAAGAATAAACATACAGAGACAAACAACACAATCACAGAAATTAAAAATACACTAGAAGTAATCAGTAGCAGAATATCTCAAGCACAGGAACCATTCAGTTAACTGGAAGATAACATGGTGAAAATAACTTCTGAAGAGCAGAATAAATAGAATGAAGAGAACTGAGGATTGTCTTAGAGACCTCTGACACAATATAAAACGCACCAACATTCAAATTACAGGAGTCACAGAAAAAGAAGAGAAAAAGCAAGCATATGAGACAATTTTTGAAGAGAGTACCGTTGGAAATCTTTCCAACATGGAAAAGGAAAGAGTCAAACAAGCCCAAGAGGTGCAGAGAGTCCTATAAAGGATAAACCCAAAGAGAAACGTGCCAAGACACATACTAATCAAGTTAACAATGACTAAACACAAAGAAAGAATCTTAAAACAGCAAGGGAGAAGCGACAAGTAACATACAATGGAAACCTCATATCTTAACAGCTGATCTTTCTGCAGAAACTCTTCAAGGCCAGAAGGGAATGGAAGAATATATTTAAAGTATTGAAAGAGAAAAAATCTACAACCAAGGTTACAGTACCCAGCAAGGTACTCATTTAAAATTGATGGAGATTTATAAAGCTTTTCCATCAGGCAAAAGTTAAGAGAATAAGTACCACCTAACGAGCATTACAACAGTTGTTAAAGAGACTTTTATGTTAAGAAATACAAAAGAAGAGAAAAGATCTACAAAATCAACTCCAAGCAATTAAGAAAATGGCAATAGGAACATATATATCAATAATAACTTTAAATTTAAATGGACTAAAGGCTCCAAACAAAAGACACAGACTGGCTGATTGGATACAAAAACAAGACCTATATATATGCTGTCTACAAGAAACCCACTTCAGACCTAAAGATACATATAGACTGAAAGTGAGAGAATAGAAAATATATATTCCATTCAAATGAGAAGCAAAAGAAAGCTGGAATAGCAACCTTTTTACCAGACAAAATAGACCTTAAAATAAAAGAATACAAGAGATAAGGAAGGACACTCCATAATAATCAAGGGATCAATCCAAGAGGAAGACATAGCAATTGTAAATATGTGTGCGTCCAACATAGGAGCACCTCAATACATTAAAAAAAACAAACAAACAAACAAAAAAACACTAACATACATGAAAGCAGAAATTGCTAGTAACCCAATAGTGGTAGGAGACTTTAACAGCCCACTCACACCAACGGCCAGATCATCAAAACAAAATTAATAAGGAAACCCAAGTCCTAAATGATACATTATATCTGATGGATCTCATGATATCTTCAGGACATTCCATTAAAATGCAGACAAATACACCTTCTCAAGTGCACATGGAACATTATACAGGATAGACCATATGTTGGGTCACAAATCACACCTCAGTAAATTTAAGAAAATTGAAATCATATCAAGCATCTTCTCCAACCACAATGCTATGAGACTAGCTATCAGTTACAAGAAAAAAACTGAAGAAACACAAATACATGGAGATTTTATAATATGTTTCTAAATAACCAACAAGTTATTGGAGAAATAAAATTCTAGAAACAAATGACAATGAAAACACAACTCAAAACCTATCGGACATAGTGAAAGCAGTTATAAGAGTGAAGTTTAGAGCAATAGAATCCTCCCTCAGGAAACAAGAAAAACATTGAATAGACAAACTAACTTTACAGCTTAACCAGCTGGAAAAAAAGAAAAAAATAACCCCAAAATTAGTAGAAGGGAAGAAAACATAAAGACCTAAGAAGAAATAAATGAAAAAAGAAATGAACAATAGTAAAGATTAATAAAAATAAAATTGTGTTCTTTTGACAAATCTTGACTCAGACTCATCAAGAAAAAAAGAGAGGAGAATTAAATCAACAAATTTAGAATTGAAAAAGGACAAGTTACAAAAGACAATGTAGAAATACAAAGGAGTATAAGAGAATATTATGAAAACTATATATCAATAAAATGGATAACCTGGAAGTAATGAACAGATTCTTAGAAAATTCAGTCTTCTAAGAAGTAGAAGTTATCAACAATCCAATTATAAACACTGAAATTGAATCTGTGATCAATAATCCCCAAAAACCAAAAGCCCAGACTAGGTGGCTTCACAGGAGAATTATCAAACATTTAGAGAAGAGCTAATGCCTATCCTTCTAAAACTGTTTGAAAAAAATGCAGAGGAAGGAACATTTCCAAACTCATTCTTTGACACCACCATCACCCTGATAGCAAAACCAGACAAAAAGAACACACAAAAGCTACAGTCGAATATAACTGATGAACATCGATGAAAAAATACTCAAAAAAATTTTAGGAAACAGAATCAGCAACGTATCAGAAAATTCATACGTGATGATCCAGTTGAGTTTATTCCAGGAATGCAAGAATTCTACAGTAAATGCAAATCAGTGTGATACATCATAATAACAAACTGGAAGATAAGAATCATATGATCATCTCAGTGGATGTCGAAAAGCCTTTGAAAATATTCACCCATTTATGATTAAAACTGCTCAAAAAATGTGCATTAAAGGAACCTATCTCAACATATTAAAGACCATATATGACAAGCCTACAAGCAAACATTAACCTCAGTGTGAAAACTGAAAGTATTCCCCCTAAGATCAGGAACAAGACAAGTGTGTCCACTTTTACCACTATTCAACATTTTTCTGGAATGATAGCTAGATCAATCAGAGAAGAAAAATAAATGAAAGGAATCCAGAGTGACAAAGAAGAAACAAAGCTCTCACTGTTTTCAAATGACATGATACTGAACATAGAAAACCCTAAAGATATTATAAGAAATTACTAGAGCTAATCATTCAATTTAACAAAGTTGCAAGATACAAAATCAAGGATAAAAGGAAATCACTTGCATTTCTATATAGTAACAATGAAAAATAAGAAAGAAAAATTAAGGTATCAATCCCATTCACCATTGCAAAAAAAAATTAAATATGTAGGAATAAACTTACCTAAGGAGACAAAAGGACTATACACAGAAAATTCTAAGACTGTAATGAAAGAAATCAAAGATGACATAAAAAGATTGAGAGAGATTCCATGTTCCTGGGTAGGAAGAATCAACATTGTGAAAATGGCTATATTACCAAATACAATCTACCGATTCAGTATGATCCCTATCAAGTTACTGATGACATTTTTCATAGAACTAGAACAAAAATTTTCACAGTTCATATGGAAACACAAAAGGCCCCAAATAGCCCGAGCAGTCTTCAGAAAGAAGAATGGAGCCAGAGGAATCAACCTTCCTGACTTCAGATTATACTACAAAACTACAATCATCAAGACAGTATGATAGTGTCACAGAAACATTAATATGGACCAATGGAACAAGATACAAAGCCCAGAATGAAACCCATGCATTTATGAATACCTTATATTTGACAAAACAGGCAAGAATATACAATGGGGCAAAGAGAGCCTTTTCAATAAATGATACTGGTAAAATAAGGATGAGATGGCTGGATGGCATCACAGATTCAATGGACGTGAGTCTGAGTGAACTCTGGGAGTGAAAGAAGAATGGAGCCAGAGGAATCAACCTTCCTGACTTCAGATTATACTACAAAACTACAATCATCAAGACAGTATGATAGTGTCACAGAAACATTAATATGGACCAATGGAACAAGATACAAAGCCCAGAATGAAACCCATGCACTTATGAATACCTTATATTTGACAAAACAGGCAAGAATATACAATGGGGCAAAGAGAGCCTTTTCAATAAATGATACTGGTAAAATGAGGATGAGATGGCTGGATGGCATCACGGATTCAATGGACGTGAGTCTGAGTGAACTCCGGGAGCTGGTGATGGACAGGGAGGCCTGGCGTACTGTGATTCATGGGGTCGCTGAGAGTCGGACACGACTGAGCGACTGAACTGAACTGGTAAGACTGGACAGCTACCTCTAAAAGAACAAAATTAAAACATTTCCCAATACCATACTCAAAGATAAACTAAAAATGAATTAAAGACCTAAAGGTAAGACCAAAAACTATTAAACTCTTACAGGAAAACATAGGTAGAACACCTGATGACTTAAGTCAAAGTGAGATCTGATATGACCCACCATCTAGAGTTATGGAAATAAAAACAAAAGTAAACAAGGGGAACCTGATTAAACTTAAAAGCTTTTTCACAGCAGAGGAAAGTATAAGTAAGGTGAAAAGACAACCCTCAGAATGGGAGAAAATAATAGCAATGAAACAACTAACAAAGGATTAATTTCCACAACATACAAGAAGTTCATACAACTCAATGCCAGAAAACCCAAAAACCGAATCAAAAAGTGGGAAAAAGACTTTAAAAGACATTTCTCCAAAGAAGACAAACAGATGGCTAACAAACACATGAAAAGATGTTTAACATTGCTCATTATTAGAGAAATGCAAATTAAAACTACAGTGAGATATCACCTCAGACTGGTCAGAGTGGCCACCATCAAAAGGTCTACAAACAATAAATTCTGCAGAGGGTGTGCAGAAAAGGGAATGCTCTTGTACTGTTGGTGGGAATTTAAATTGATACAGCCACTATGGAAAATGGTATGGAGGTTCCCTAAAAAACTAGGAGTACACCATATAACCCAGCAATTCCAATTCCTAGGCATATACCCTGAGGAAAACAAACTTGAGAAACACATGTTCATTGCAGCACTATATACTATAACTACAACATGGGAGCAACCTAGATATCCATCAACAGTTGAATGGATAAAGAAATTGTGGTACATACACAGAATGGAATATTACTCAGCCATAAAAAGGAATGTGTATGAATCAGTTCTGATGAGGTGGATAAACCTAGAACCTATTAGACAGAGTCAGAAAGATAAATATTGTATTTTTACACATATATATGGAATCTAGAAAAATGGTACTGCCGAATTTATTTACAGGGCAGCAGTGGAGAAAAGCCACCTTCCCTGGTGGCTCAGATGGTAAAGTGTCTGCCTACAGTGCAGGAGACCTGGGTTCAATCCCTTGGTCGGGATGATCTTCTAGGGGAAGGAAATGGCAACCCACTCCAGTATTCTTGCCTGGAAAATCCGATGGACAGAGTGCCTAGTAGGCTACACAGTCCATGGGGTCACAAAGAATTGGACATGACTGAGCCAATTCACTCACTCAGTGGCGAAAAATATATAGAGAATTGACTTATGGACATGGGGAGAGGGGAGTACAGGGTGAGATACATAGGAAAAATAACATGGACACTTTTAATTACCACGTGTGAAATAGATAGCTAACAGGAATTTGCTCTGTGGCTCAGGAAACTCAAACGGGCTTTGTATTAATCTAGAGCAGTGGGGTGGGGTGGGATATGGGGGGGAGATTCACAAGGCAGGGGATATTTGTATACCTATGGCTAATTGGACAGGGAGGCCTGGTGTGCTTCGATTCATGGGGTTGCAAAGAGTCGGACATGACTGAGTGACTCAACTGAACTGAACTGATGGCTGATTCATGTTAAAGTTTGACAGAAAACAACAAAATTTTGTAAAACAGTTATCCAATAAAAATTAAAAAAGCATTAAGATATTTCTAGCTCTGAATTAACTTGTCATATTTGTTAAAATAATGGCCAAAATTTGAGAAAGAAATGAAGTTAGTTTAAAACAAAGAATCAAATAGTCAACTGATGCTTTGGGAGTAGAATTGAAAGTAAAGAAACATAAAATATATAAATTTTATGAATCAACTTTCAAAACAGAAAATTTACTTAGGAAATTTGACAAGTTAAAGACTAGTATTGAATCATTGAATGGGTGTAAACAGTGATGAAGCCTAAATAAACAAAGCTAAAATTTGATTTTTTCAGGGAGCCTGGAGAATTCAGGATAGCATCCATAAACATACAAGAAAAGATTTATTCCACTTTCAGGGGATCCCAATAAGATTTGATTCACATTCTTCACATTTTCAGTAGTGTTCTTGTCTCAAAGGTTTTTTTTTTTTAGAATCAGTGCTAATTGGTGCATGAAGCTTGGTTCAGACATTCTTCCTCTCTCTCTCCTTAGTTTCATGAAATTTCTATTATATTCTATTTCTATGGTGGAGGAGTTATTTTTTTATCACCATGTTTTTAATATTGATTGTATGTTAGAATGATAATATTTTGGATAAATTAAGTGAAACATAGTATCATACTTATTACATTTTTAATAAAGGTACTAAAATTTTTAAGGTTCATTTGTGACTCATTATATTTCTATATTTCTTTTTTTGACATTATCTTTTTTTTTTAGACAGAGTCAGAAAGATAAATATTGTATTTTTACACATATATATGGAATCTAGAAAAATGGTACTGCAGAATTTATTTACAGGGCGGCAGTGGAGAAAAGCCACCTTCCCTGGTGGCTCAGATGGTAAAGTGTCTGCCTACAGTGCAGGAGACCTGGGTTCAATCCCTTGGTCGGGATGATCTTCTAGGGAAGGAAATGGCAACCCACTCTAGTATTCTTGCCTCGAAAATCCGATGGACAGAGGAGCCTAGTAGGCTACACAGTCCATGGGGTCACAAAGAGTTGGACATGACTGAGCCAATTCACTCACTCAGTGGCGAAAAATATATAGAGAATTGACTTATGGACATGGGGAGAGGGGAGTACAGGGTGAGATACATAGGAAAAATAACATGGACACTTTTATATTACCACGTGTGAAATAGATAGCTAACAGGAATTTGCTCTGTGGCTCAGGAAACTCAAACGGGCTTTGTATTAATCTAGAGCAGTGGGGTGGGGTGGGATATGGTGGGGAGATTCACAAGGCAGGGGATATTTTATACTGGAAATTAAAGCAAAAATAAACAAATGGGATCTAATTAAAATTAAAAGCTTCTGCACAACAAAGGAAACTATGATGCTCTGTTTTAGATGCATACACATTAAAGATTGCAATATCCTCTTGGAGAAGTGAAGTGAAGTGAAGTCGCTCAGCCGTGTCCGACTCTTCATGACCCCATGGACTGTAGCCTACCAGGCTCCTCTGTCCACGGGATTTTCCAGGCAATAGTTCTGGAGTGGATTGCCATTTCCTTCTCCAGGGGATCTTCCCAATCCAGGGATTGAACCCGGGTCTCCCGCATTGTAGACAGACGCTTTACTGTCTGAGCTTTATTGTTTTGCCATGTCCCTCTTTATGGTAGCTGTGTTAAAGCTGGTAGCTCTCTGTTAAAGAATCTGCCTCCCAATGTAGGAGATGCAGGTTCAGTCCCTGGGTTGGGAAGATCCCCAGGAGAAGGAAATGGCAACCCACTCCAGTAGTGTGGCCAGGAGAATTCCATGGACTGTATAATCTATGATGTCGCAAAGAGTCGGACAGGACTGAGTGACTTTCACTTCACTTCCAGTATTCTTCCCTGGGAAATCCCATGGACAGAGGACGATGGCAGAGTACAGTCCATGAGGTTGCGAAAATGTCAGATACAACTTAACAACTAAACAACAAATAATGACAACAAAACAATGGCCCTTCTTTGTCCTTGAAACTTTTCTTTTTTTGAAATTTGTTCTGCCTGAAATTAACATTGTCACCTATGCTTTCTTTTAAGTAGCACTAGCATCTTTCTCCTTCTTTTTACTTTTAGTCTATATGATTTTATATTTTTAAATAGACTTCATCTAAACAGCCAAGTTAGATATTATGATCCACTCTGACCATCTGTTTTAACTGGTACAATATAATATTGATACTTAAAATGATTATTAATGTAGTTGGATTAATAGCTATTGAAATGTTATTGACGTAGAACATTGTATACTTTTCGATATGCAACATAATGATTTGATATATGTATATACCGTGAAATGAGTACCTCAATAAATTTAGTTAACATCCACCACCACACATGCTGCTGCTGCTAAGTCACTTCAGTCGTGTCCAACTCTGTGTGACCCCACAGACAGCAGCCCACCAGGCTCCCCCGTCCCTGGGATTCTCCAGGCAAGAACACTGGAGTGGGTTGCCATTTCCTTCTCCAATGCATGAGAGTGAAAAGTGAAAATGAAGTAGCTCAGTCATGTCTGATTCTTCGCGACCCCATGGACTGCAGCCCACCAGGCTCCTCCATCCATGGGATTTTCAAGGCAAGAGTATCGGAGCAGGGTGCCATTGCCTTCTCCGCACATAGTTACTAATTATTTTCCTTATCATTAGAGCTTTTAAGATCTACCCTCTTAGCAAATTTCATATAAACAATGCAGAATTGTTGACTATAGTCAGCATGCTGTATATTAGGTCCCCAGAACTTATTCATCATATCAGTGAAAGTCTGTGCCTTTTGACCACCTTCACACAAACTTTAATGTTTTCTATTTGTTGTGCTAATGTTTGTTTGTTCCTACTTTTGTCTCCCATGCTTTATGTTTTCTTCTTTGTTTTAATTGAGCCTTACATATGATTCTATTTTCTCTCCTTTATTAGCATATCAGTCATATTTTTCTTTATGTTTTTATAGTGGTTGCTCTAGAGTGGGCAATACATGTTTGCAACTGATTCAGTTCCACTTTCAAATAACCCCATAGCACTTTATACATGATGCAAGTACTTTATAACAGCAATATATTCCTTATTCCTCCCTCCATCCTTTGTGTCATATATTTTACTTATACATAAAACATATATTTGCAGGCATAACCCAATGCATTTTGCTATTATTCTTACTAACAAAATGTTACCTTTTAGTTGAATTAAAGATAAGAAAAATAAAAGGTTTTACTTTACCTTCAGTTCAGTTCAGTTCAGTCGCTCAGTTGTGTCTAACTCTTTGCAACACCATGAATCATAGCACACCAGGCCTCCCTGTCCATCACCAACTCCCGGAGTTCACTCAGACTCACGTCAGTGATGCCATCCAGCCATCTCATCCTCTGGCGTCCCCTTCTCCTCTTACTCCCAATCCCTCCCAGCATCACTTTTCCAACGAGTCAACTCTTCGCATGAGGTGGCCAAAGTACTGGAGTTTCAGCTTTAGCATCATTCCTTCCAAAGAACACCCAGGACTGATCTCCTTCAGAATGGACTGGTTGGATCTCCTTGCAGTCCAAGGGACTCTCAAGAGTCTTCTCCAACACCACAGTTTAAAAGCATCAATTCTTCGGCGCTCAGCTTTCTTCACAGTCCAATGACCACAGGAAAAACCATAGCCTTGACTAGACTTTACCTTACTTTATATTTCCCATACTCTTGCTTTCTTTGTGTAGATCCTGCTTTCTGACTTGTATCATTTTTCTTCTTCTTGAAGAAACTACTTTAATATTTCTTGCAAGAGAAATCAACTGGCAACAAATTTTCCCAATATGTGTTTGTCTGAGAGAAACTTTATTTCACTTTCACTTCTGAAAGATAATTTTGCTGGGCATCTCTTCTCTGCTAAGTCACATCAATCGTGTCTGACTCTTTGCCACCATATGGACCATAGCCCACCAGGCCCCTCTGTTCTTGGGATTCTCCAGGCAAGAATACTGGAGCAGGTTACCATGCCCTCCTCCAGGGAAACTTACCAACCCAGGGATCAAACCCACATCTATTAACATCTCCTGCACTGGCAGGCAGGTACTTCACCATTAGCGCCATCTGAGTTTCTGGGCATAGAGTTCTAAATTGGTGTGTTTTTTATTTTTTCTTGCAACACTTTAAATNAGGCAAGAATACTGGAGCAGGTTTCCTCCAGGGAAACTTACCAACCCAGGGATCAAACCCACATCTATTAACATCTCCTGCACTGGCAGGCAGGTACTTTACCATTAGCGCCATCTGAGTTTCTGGGCATAGAGTTCTAAATTGGTGTGTTTTTTATTTTTTCTTGCAACACTTTAAATATTTCTCTCCATTCTCTTCTTGCTTGTATGGATTCTGAAGAGATGACATGCATGATTCTTATCTTTCCTCCTCTATAAATAAGATATTTTTCCTCTGACTTATTTCAAGACTTTATCTTTGATTTTCTGAATTTTGAATAACATATGCCTAGATGTATGTTTTTAACATTTATCCTGCTTAGTGTTATCTGAGCTTCCTGGATCTGTGGCTTACAATCTGACATTAATGGAGGAAAATTCTCAGTGCTTATTGCTTCCAATATTTCTTCTTTCCTTCTCTCTCTTCTTCTTCTGGGATTCCTGTATACCTATTCTTTACTATTTCTGTTGTCCCACCATTCCTAGATATTCTGTTCCATAAATTTTTTGCCTTTTTTTTTCTCTTCTGTTTTTCATTTTGGAATTTTCCAGTGACATATTCTCAAGCTCAGAGATTCTTTCCTCAACTGTGTACAGCATATTAATGAGTCTATCAGAGGCATTCTTCACTTCTGTTTCATTGTTTTTGTTCTCTAGCATTTTTCTTTGATTATTTTTCTTAAAATTTTCATCTCTCTGCTCACATTACTCATATGTCCTTGCATATGGACCTACTTTTCCCACTAGAACCCTTATTATATAGAGCATAGTTGTTTTAAAATCATAATCTCCATCCAGTTCCAACATCCCTGCCATAAATGAGAGTGGATCTGATGGTTCCTGTGACTCTTTATATTGTTTATTATCTTTTTGTTCACCTTATCATTTGTCTTGAAATGTAGGCATTATATACTGTGTAAAAGGAACTACAGTGAATAGGTCTACAGTAATGTAGTGGTAAAGTGAGGGGAAGGGAAGTGTTCTATTATTAGTTCTCAGTCTTTCAATGAGCCTGCACCCCTGGACTGTGAACTTTCACCAGTGCCTCTCAGTTACTGCACCCCTCTTAGGTAGGACAGTCAGTAAGTCAGTTCAGTCGCTCAGTCGTGTCCGACTCTTTGAGACCCCATGAATCGCAGCACGCCAGGCCTCCCTGTCCATCACCAACTCCCGGAGTTCACTCAGACTCACGTCCATCGAGTCAGTGATGCCAACCAGCCATTTCATCCTCTGGTGTCCCCTTCTCCTCCTGCCCCCAATCCCTCCCAGCATCAGAGTCTTTTCCAATGAGTCAACTCTTCGCATGAGGTGGCCAAAGTACTGGTGCTTCAGCTTTAGCATCATTCCTTCCAAAGGAATG